>VMDO01009211.1:0-20078 GCA_007922755.1 Pedetes capensis | reverse complement strand
TTAGTGATGAGAAAATATATACAAGTTCAAACTGAGAGAAACTCATGGATCTTTAATATTGGAATGTACTCTGGTATATGTCATCCACTTTGCAAAATGATTATTAATAGCTTGACTGAAAATTGTTTAAGAAACATTTTATTTCAAATTAGCCATGACTTTTTTTCAGATTATACAGGTGCATTAAGGCCATTTTCCTTCCTCACATTCAGTTTTCTCTGTTCAACAAAGAAAATATAGATAGGTAGAATGATAGATAGAGCTATATATGGAGAAAGACAGAGGGAGAAAAGAGAGAGAGAGAACTGCACAAAAGCAAAGAAGAGAGAAAGGGAGAGAGAGAATTGTACAAAATGAAAGGAGAGAGAAGGGGGAAGAGGAAGAGAAAGACAGAGAGAAGGAGAATTTGGCAAAGAATTACACAGATCACACAAAAGGGTACTTCAGATTTTTCCAAAATACTTTGTGCCTCTTTGCTCACATGTTTTCTCTGAGGGGCTAATTTATTAGCAACAACAGTGTGTTAGAGATAAGGCAGGTGGAAACCCAAGTAATTGACTAAGATGAACAGGAAACACTGACAGTCAGCGGGAGGGGACATTTATCTGGAGGGCACCTCTCACCAAACAAATGGTCTAAAATTAAATTGAAATTAATACCCTAGGGAAGCCATCACTATCCCAGCTTTACTCCTAGGATTCTTTACTGAAGCTTGGGGTTGCTGTTGTGGGCAAACAGGCTCCACTGAGCCTGAACTTAGTCAATCAACCAGTAGTCAATCAATCAATAAAACGTAAATATTTCAGATCCAAAACTAATATTTTATTCCCTAAATGGGTAGGGATAATTGGCTTTTCTCTCCAGTATGTTTGGAGATAGAGTATTCATTGACATAAAATGGTAGAAGTTTAAATATTAGCTAACATTTTTGAGAACTGCATGTCAGATATGTGCTAAGTGATTTCTCTCTTGCCTTTTAACACAAATGTCAAAGTGACTTGATTAAGGAAGTGCTATTTTCTCCTCAGATGGGGATACTGAGACTTGGCCACAGTTACCTGTTCAAAAAAACAAGTTTGTAAATAACAGAAGTAGGATGCAAAGCCAGCACTACCTGACCTGAAACCCAGCACCCCTACCCGCAACCCTATACCACCTCCATAGGGATAGCACTGCATTATGTCCCAGTTGTTCCTGGACACCCAGAATCTCACAACTGAACCTTAGTTCTCTAAGGCTAAAACCCACGTCACATAGAGCTTCTGAACCCCTGGAAGTACAAAGAATCATGCCAGGCACTGAACAGGTGCTTGAAAAATACCTTCCACATTGAATTCACAAATGAAAACTCTTTGTTCTAATGACTTATCATCTCCCACTGCTATGGAAATTAAGTATGCATCCATAAAATTTAGTCATAAAGATAATGTTATTCAAACAGGAACAAGATGGCATTATGAATAATAGATTTCAATCTATTAAGTACAGAGCTACAGCAACAGTTTAACAGGATAATGCAAGGATTATTATAAAATCTTAAGAGATTACTGTAAGTGGTGCATGATCCCCTTCACTATCAATAAAAACAAAACAATGCTGAGAAATAGCCTTACTTGTCTATTTGCTTTTACGTTAAAGCCATAAATCCACCTGTTCTAGAACTGGAACAGCCAGGTCCCATTCTTGGTTTTGAAACTAAATGGCTCTCTGACTCTCAGCAAAAGGTTGACCCCTTCAGGCCTAAATCTCCTCTGGCTAAAAGTAGGGGAGGATCTGATTAGATGATTTATAAGGTCCTTCACACTCTAAAATCCAATCTGTAATATCACTGCAATAGGTTTCTATGTTAGTGTAGCTCGAAATGCTCATTAGTTTTTCACTAATTTTTTTTTTTTATGTTTTGCAAAATGCCCTGTCAGGAGATCCAAAAGGTACGTTATGACAGAACTCAGTAGGGAAAGATACACAAGGACCTTTTAGCTTCATTCTGGGATGTAGCAACTACAGTTCACATACAAGGTCTGAGGAAGGGTGCCAAGGACACTAACGAAAAGCAAGACTATCGCCATTGAATGACAGCAGACCAACCAAGACATGATGAAGAACACAGCAAGGTCCATAGGGTGAATCAGGGAAATCCTAGTCACTTTCTGGAACTTTCCCATCATGGTCAAAATTTTGATTGAACTTCTTTGAAATTCAGTGGTCCACTCTGCGGTATAGTTCAGGTCAAATCTAAAATACTATCACCAAGACTTATCACACAAAGTTACAGACAGCTCATGTACAAATAGATTCTAGTAGCATTATATATAGTATGATTTTACTAATGCAGACCAGGGAACCCCCATTCTATACTTTAGTTACTTAATGTGACCTCTCTGGATCTGGATTTCTTCATCTGTGAGAAGATACAGTTGGTTCAAAATTATTGCCTAAATCTAAAATGAGTGATCATATTGTGATAAGAAAAAATACATTTTGGTTATTGCAATCACTTGCTTCCATGTATGGCTAATAGTTCCTGATAAGTGGAAGGTCTGTTGTCAAATAAAAGATGATAGGTATGACCACCAGTTTGGCACAGCTAAGCCAGTATTAAATGGCTCCACATGACTAAAGGAAACAGACTGAGAATCCCCAGAGAGGAGATTCTTGGAAGGGAAGCAGGAACCCATAAAGCTAAGTGCTAGCAGTGAAAGAGCAGATATGGGGGGAGAGAAGACCCAAGAGCCATAATGCTGAGAAAGGAGACCTGGGGGAAATGCTATGCTCCCTTCATCCTCTCTTTTGCCTCTAGTTCTCAACTATCAATAAACAATACATTCTTCAGTCATGCTTTGGTGCTCTTTATTCAGAAGGTAGAAATTATTAAATCCAGCTTCTGGGGCTGTGTGTGGGAACAACTGACTTACAGGTTTAAAATGCATTACAAAGAAATGTGCTGCAAGACACAAATCTGAATTTGCCATAGTAATAGCATCATGGCGAGAAGGGCCCCCTTGACTGGGCTATGGCTGGCCAGATTACATCCAGGTTCAGTTCTGGGCATGACACCTTACAAAAATCTCAAACTCAGATGTCTTTGGAGAGCAGATCCAGTGAAGCCAGACTAAGACAATAAGCACTGGTAGCACTTGGAGCGGGAGACAGCATGCCCTACATAATGCCATTTAAATTCCTTCTGCTTTTGCTTTTTTATCTAAAAGCAAAACAAATAAAAAGACACTGTGCCAAGGAAAACACACAAATGTGGGCCAGAACCTCTGCAAGAGACATTAACAAATCAAGGGACACTCAGAGGAGAGTGGTCAGGATGTGAAATAATACCCAACCCTGTGGTATGTGGTAAAACTGGGATTCTGAAATTTGAAAAAAAGTAGACCTGGGGAACATCATGGTTATCTTCAAGGTATTTGAAGACTTTATATGGAAAAGGTATTAGAGATGTTTTATCTTCCCTTAAGGCCACAGTCCTCAAACATTTTAGCATCAGGATGTGGTTTTGTGGGAGACAATTTTTCCAAGGACCAGAGGCAGAGCTCAGGTGATAATGCAAGCGATGTGGAGCAGCTAGAAATACAGATGAAGTTTGCTTGCCCAATAGTGGCTTACCTCCTGCTGTGCTGCCCAGTTCCTAAGAGGCTACAGACAGATACCAGCCCATGGCCTCAGGGGTTGGGGACTGCTGACTTAAAGTATGGAACCAGAAAAATAGGACAGCCATTAAGGATTAAATGAGTAAATACTTGTGAAGCACCCAGAGCAGAGTCTGCACAGAGTAGGCACTATACAACTCTACACTAAGTAAAGTAAAATGGACTTCATATGCAGGGCTGTTAGAGCTTAAATGAGTTGTCTCTGCATGGATGACTAGGAAGGAAGCATTCATGAGGTGCTTAGGGGTAGTGTTCTGACAGATAAAAAGACTTGGAGATTACCAGGGACCTGGCTTGGAGGGTTCCCTAAGATAATTTGTGACATTTGGACTCAACTGCATGTGTGTCAAATTCTTGAAGTGAAAGGCATTTTCCTTTACTAAGTGGTCTTGCACATCCTGTCACTTCTCAGTCAGGACTCATTCTAATTTTGAGATGACAGTCAACCAAAGTTGTGAATTAAGTCCTCATGAAAAATAAAGCATATGGGAAATACACACAATCCTAAAAAGCAAGGGTGATGTTGTAGGGCGTCGCCCTGCTGCTGGACTCGCTCCGGCCATGAGCAGGAACCAGCAGCCAAAGACCCATCTTCTGGTGAGGGGGAGCCGGGCACCCAGGAGCCGCACTGCCCGGAAAGGAGGCTTATGCCCATGGCTGCTCTGAGAAGCCTTGAGAAAGGCAGGCTCAGAGGCTTCTGCCCACGGAAGCTCCTGGCTTCTTTCTTCCCAATGAAGACTCCAAGTGCTCTGCTCCAACAGCTCTTTATTTCTTCCTTGTCTGTCCCAGTCAATGGAATGGACAGAGAATGCTCCATGTACTGCCCTTATATACTCTTCTGGGGCTTGCCGGGGACCAATCAGAGGCAGTCACCTCATATGGGTTTCAGCCAATCAGAGGGGATATTCAAATTTAGTTTTGTAAAAGTAGCCAATCAGGGGTGGTTCCAGAACAGTCCAATCAGGAGCCATTCTGGGGTTTGGAAACAGCCAATCGGTGTCGAGGGGCCAGAGGCAAGGGAATAGATGCCAGAGCCATCTTGGGGAGCTTGACAACCCTGAGTTCCAGGATGTAGGGCAAAGGTGACTGCCTGGGGAACAAGCCTCAGTCCTCCAAGGGAGCCTAGATAGGCCCTGTGGCGAACTGCCTCTCTAGGCAGTGCCCTACATGATGTCATTGGAAGTGTGGGGACTTTGGAAAGGAAATGCCACAGTGCTCACAGAATCCTCCAGCAAATGAATGGACTGCCTGGGAGAGGTGATGACATGCGTCAGATCTGGGGATCCACACATCTCTTAGTGCCACCTTTACCACCTTTGGTCAGATGGAGTAGATGTGGATGCTTTGAGATTGAATCATTCAAGCTAGAATTTCATGTCTCAAAACCTCCAATACATGGAAATGAATCATAAGCAGAAAATGGAGTAGACATCTACAAAAAAAGCAGTCTTAGAACATTAAGATTCTGATTATGACAGGCACCATGCATCACAGAACTATGACTGACAATTGAGACCCAAACTAAGAGGAAACTCAGTTCTGATGTAGATCTGGGTATCAGAGGGTTGAGAGCATTGTATTTAATCCAACTGGAAACACAGACAGGATAAAACTAGACCCAACTAATAACCACATTGTTGCTTATAAAGTAAAGCCATTAAAGTAGGGCAGGTGGAGAAGTAAGTGGATAGGAATGAAGGTTTATCATGTTCCCAATTTTGGTCCAGCACAATGCTTGGTGTTAACTCATCTAATCCTTATGTTAACCTTGCAAAAAAGAAAAATATAATTTACTCCCAGCTTTTACATGAGAAAATTAGAGCTCAATGTAAAACACTGGCTCAACTCTCAAAATTTTGATGAATTACAAATTGACAAAAACATTTTGAGGAATAATTCAAAAGAACCTATCAGATATTCCTAAGGAACAAAATGATTGCCTCAGCAATTCAATTTCTAGCCATTTATTCCTCAGAAATACTTTGACAACTGTTCAAGGATATTATGTACAATTTTCTTTATTGCAGCATTATTAGTAACATTAAAAAATGGAAGACAACCTAAAGCTATTTGGTAAAAATAGCTTAGGAGGCAATTATATTCTAGAATACTCTAAAGGAAGTGAAAATATTGAAATGCAGAGCAATCAAGGCCCTCTTTGAGCACATGCACTCATGGAGGCTAGATATCCAAGTAAGCTTAGGACTTTAGGCCAAAGAATAAAACTGTATAGAGTTCAAAAATAGGGAAAAAGAAAAAAGAAAAAGAAATGCACGGAATTAAACTGACTTCAGAAGGGTGACTTAGAAATATTTTTGAATGGAAAATGTAACAAAATCACCTTTTAATGACAAAATACATTTATACAACAGTGTAAATATAATAAAAGGTCTGGAATTATGCTTGCTAGGAGTTTCATTTAAAGCCTGAGAACGAAGGGGTGGAGTAGAAGAGACTACATTCTACTTTCTGCTCTTCTGCATTATTTAAACTATTTTGTATAAATATGTAGCATTTCATTTTTACAAAATGGAAAGGCATAATGAACCCAAAGTCACATAAGCAACTACTGGCTATTATGATTCACCTTCATTCTTGCTCCAGAATCTACTTTTAAGTTTACAGGTTGGGGATTCTCCCCTCATAAAATGAGTTTATTCTGTCAAGGGTGGAAAATGATACACAATAGAATTACCTGAGAGAAAAAGTGAGAGCTTTCCAAGGAAAATCAATTAAAGCATGGATGGAGGCCATGACAGCAACCACAAACACATTTTTCTGCCAAAGAATGAATGTGCATCTGCAGACATGAAGATTATTCAGAACAGTGTCGGGTCACATCACTTTGTTTTCCTGAGAGTGTAGTATTTTATGGCAGTCCTAACTGCTCAGTTTAACTACCATAGCAGATATGGTCAGGTTCAAACACGTGCCACTGATAATATCATTTCCAAATACTCTATTGATATGTTTACACTCCCAAACTCAAGCCTTTAGCATCTCCTCTGGCTTTTCTCAGGTACTATGCTGTCAAAAATCAGAACTCCAATAAATCCCCTTCTCATAAATCTCACGGCAAGATGAAGAAATGGGATTTTAGAAATACTACAATAGGTAGTAATGTTGTTGATTGTACCTATCGATGAGATCCAGAATCATGAAAGAAGGTAGTCAGGACAGAGTAGAACATGAGTACAAGAAACTCAAAACTATGTGAAAGCTCTCAAAACATTGTTATTAGGTGCCATCGAGAGTCCAACTCATAGCAACCCTATGTATAGCAGATCCAAACACTTCCCTATTCTGTGCCAGGCACACCATCTTATTTATGTTTAAGCCCATAGTTGCAGACACTGTGTCAATCCATCTGGTGGAGGGTTTTCCTGTTTTTCAATCACCTGCCACTCTCCCAAACATGATGTCTTTTTCCAGGGATTGATCTCTCCTGACCTGTCCAAAATATGTAAGATGCAGTCTGGCCATCCTTGCTTCCAAGGTTCACTCTGGTTGCACTTCTAGGACAGACCTGTTGATTCTTTTGGCAGTCCATGGTATATTCAATAGACGTCTCCAGCACCACAATTCAAAAGCATCAATTCTTTTCCTTTCTCCCTTGTTCAATGTCCAGCTTTCACAACCATATGATGTGACTGAAAATACCATGGCATGAGTCAGACACACCTTCATCTTCAATGTGACATCTTTGCTTTTCAATACGCTAAAGAGATCTTTTGCCACAGCTTTTCCTAGAGCAATGTGTCTTTTGATTTCTTGACTGCTGCTTCCACAGGTGTTGATTATAGAGCCAAGCAAAACAAAATCTTGGACAACCTCAATCTTTTCTCCATTTAGTGTGAAGTTGCATAATGACCCAGTCCTAAGGATTTTTGTTTTGTTAATGTTTAGTCATAACCCATATTGAAGGCTATGATCTTTGATCTTCATCAGTAAATGTTTTAAATCCTCTTCACTTTCAGCAAGCAGAGTTGTGTCATTTGCATAATGCAGGTTGTTAATGAATCTTCCTCCAATCCTGATACCACGTTCTTCCTCATAAAGTCTGCCTTCTCGGATTATTTGGCCAGCGTATAAATTGAAGAGATATGGTGAAAGTATACAGCCTGACGCACACCTTTCTCTACTTTAAACCAGGCAGTGTTCACTTGTTCTATCTGAACAACTGCCTCCTGGTTCACATATAGATTCCTCATGAGTACAATTAGGTGCTCTGGTATTCCCATTTTCCAAAGTGTTATCCATAATTAATTATGATCCACACAGTCAAATGGCTTTGCATAGTCAATAAAATATAGACATCTTTCTCATATTCTCTACTTTTGGCTAATATCCACCTGACATCAGCAATGATATCCCTGGTTCCCCGCCTTCTTCTGAATCCTACTTGAATTTCCAGTAGTTCCCTGTCTGTATACTGCTGTAGTCACTTTTGAATGATCTTTAGTAAAATTTTGCTTGTGTGTGATATTAATGGTATTGTCTGGTGGTTTCCACTTTCAGTTGGATCCCCTTTCCTGGGAATAGGCACAAATATGGATCTCTTCCATTCAGTTGGCAGGTAGCTGTTTTCCAAATCTATTGGCATAAACATGTTAACACTTCCAGTGCTGCATCTGTTTGTTGAAACATCAATATTTGTATCCCATCAATTCCTGGAGCTTTGTGTTTCGCCAGTTCTTTCAATGCGGTTTCCACTTTGTCCTTCAATACCATTGGTTCCTCTTCATACACAATCTCTTGAAATGATTGGTCATCTACCAATTCTTTTTTGTATAATGACTCTGTGTATTCCTTCCATCTTCTTTTGATGTTTTCTGCACCGTTTAATATTTTCCCTGTAGAATCTTTCACAATTGCCACTTGAGGCTTGAATTTTTTTCCTTACTTCCTTTGGAGAAACACAGAGCATGTTCTTCCCTTTTGGTTTTCTGCCTCCAGCTCTCTGCACATGTCATTATAATGTTTGGTTTTGTCTTCTCGAGCTGCCTTTTGAAATCTTCTGTTTAGTTCCTTAACTTCATCATATCTTCCTTTTACTTTAGCTGCTCAATGTTCAAGGGCAAGTTCCAGCATCTATTTTGACATGTAATTTGGTCTTTTCTTTTTTCTTGTCTTTTTAATAACCTTTTGCTTTCTTTTTGAATGATATTTTTTATGTCATGCCACAGCTCATCTGGTCTCCTATCATTTGTGTCTAATGAATTAAACCTATTCTTGAAGTGGTCTCTGAACTCAGGTGGGATATGCTCAAGGTCATACCTTGGCTCTTGTACACTTGTTCAAATTTTTCTTCAGTTTCAGTTTGAACTTGCATATGAGAAACCTGGTCTTGTTTTGACATTTGATGTAGAGCTTTTCCATCATCTCTTTCCACATATGTAGTCAATTTGATTCCTGTATGTTCCATCTGGTGAAATCTATGTGTATAGTCTCTGTTTGTGTTGTTGAAAAAATGTATTTGCAATGAAAAGGTCATTGGTCTGACAAAATTCTATCATGCAATCTCCAGCCTTGTTTCTGGCACCAAGACCATATTTTCCCACTACTGAGAAAATATTAGGGTAAATGACAATGAATCATCTCTTTGAAGTAGGCAGGTTCTTACTAGCAGAGGGGATGTAAGAATGTACGTAGCCACCCAAGGATTGTTGCACTGGATGTCTTTTAAGGTATTTCATTCTCTTATGTGTATTTCCCTAAATATACAAATAATAACGTGGAGTCTTTCAAATAAAAATACTGACGTTTGATTCACTAAGCACTATGGTAGTCTATAAATTTCTCAAGATACCATCTTAATATAATTTTTTTTTTATTTCCTAAAAGAGAAAATGTCTGCAGCCATACCACTGTGGCATCTGATCCCATCAGATCTCAGAAGCTAAGCAGGGTCAGGCCTGATTAGTTCTTGGATAGGAGACTGCGTAGGAACACTAGGTTCTGTAAGCTTGGGAGAAGGACCCGGCAAACCACACCCAAGAAACAATCTGCAATTGAAAACCCTATGAATAGCAGAGAAGCACTGACAATAGTGTTTCTCCAGTTATACATAGGGTCGACTATGAATCAGATACTGACTTGATGGTACTTAACAACAACAACAAAAGAGAAAGTAATCCTTAAAATATACAGTTCACTGAAATACTCCTTCTCTGCTAGCTATTTGTAGGTGTAGGTCCAGGTATAAACTTGAATCATACCTGTAAAGTTCAGTCAGCTCAGCACTTCAGTAGGCAGTTGTTGTTGTTGTTAGGTGCCATAGAGTTGAGTCACAGTAGGCAGTAGCTAACATTATTATGCATGAGAAAACTTCCGAAATGAAATAACAACAAATAAGTCAGTCCACTGAGCTAGTACATACTCTTTTCTGTTTTGAACTCAAAGTCAAAGAGAAGAAAAACATTGAGTATAGTGTGTGTGTGTGTGTGTGTGTGTGTGTGTGTGAGCATACGTGCACTAAGGATTGAACTGAAGGTCTCACAGATACTAATCATGCACATTATCACTGAGCTACACCTTCAGCCCTCTAATTTTTTTTTAATTTTTTAATCAAAAAGATATCAAAATTCATCCTCTTGCTTTACATTTAGGTAAATGTATAAAAATCTATATGAACATTGTTTGGCTGGAGATATTTCAGCAAAAAAAATCATTTTACTAAGAGTACATTTATGGTGCAAACTTTACAAAAGTTATAGGGCAGACTTACGCTTTAAAATGTGTACTTATTCTACAGATTAACCACCTGATGGCTCCAAGGGAATGATTACAACAAAATACATTGGTGCTGGTATAATTGAGAAGCATTCATTTAAAGATAAACTTCCGGTCTTTTGTTGCTTTAAGTATTGAGTTGCGTAATAATGAGTAAATCACATGAACTAATAAGCTACCTTCAAACCTTCTGGCACTTAGTGGAAGTAGTTAAATTATTTCCAAACAAGTACATTGTGACTCTATCAAAGGCATCCTTGTCACATCTCCATCCTGAATTTTCTCATTGTCATCTTTATCCTTGCCAATATTTGCACAGAAGCAGAAAGGTGAATGTAGGCAATCAGAGTTTCTGAGCATGTCTGGAGGTGAGCATGCATGTGTGCATGGTGTGTGTGTGTGTGTGTGTGTGTGTGTGTGTGTGTGTGTGTGTGTGTGCAGCTAAGTGGTTCAGTCAACATGATATTTTCAGCCAATATCGCGAATGTGAAATTTATCTGCAACTTTGAAAACAAGAGGAAACAGTCCTGAGCCACCAACAAAAATGTCCAAAAGTGAGGATTAAGTAGACCACATCTAGTGTCTCTTAGAAAGTATTCAATAAATGATCATTGTTTAGGATCATTATCATAATCATTGCTTCCACATGGCTATACAAAGGGCTTGAGATCACTTATCCTACCAAACTTCTTGTTGTTGTTAGGTGCCCTTGAGTCAGTATTGACTCATAGTGACCCTATACACAACAAGTGAAACACTATTGTCAGTGCTTCTGTGCTACTCACAGGGTTTTCAATGGTGGATTGATTTTTGGGAGTGGGTTGCCAAGTCCTTCTCCCAAGCCTACATTATTTGGTGTTCCCAGGTGGTCTCCCACCAAGTACTAACCAGGTCTGACCCTGCTTAGCTTCTGAGATCTAATAGGATTGGACATCACAGGGCTACGGCTGCAGGCCCTACCAAACTTAGTTTGATTTAAAGCAGATAAGAACGAACCAACTAAAATATAGGACGTACTTTGCTACAGCCAGGCTTGCTTACAATAGTAAAGAGTTACAGTTAGCATTCTAAATAGGGGAAATATGGGAAAAACTAAAAAAGGCAGGCATAACTCAAAAGAAACAGCCATCTGGAGGCATTAGCACTAGGACAAGGACTTTAGACTAGTTGTAACCAGTGACAGTATTATTTAATTCTTGCAAGGCACACAGTTTATGTTCTTAATGCAACATTGTGTTAAGAGTAGCAGCTGTGGAGCAAGACAGATCTGAGTTCAAATCCTAGCTGTACTTCATTGTGTTTTGTGATCTTGGCTAAATTACATAACCATTCAGAGGCTCAGTTTACTGCTCTTTTAAATGAGGATTGTATCTCTTCCCTTAGAAGAGTACATCTGAATGAAATGTTGAATATAAATGACTAACAGGGCCCATCTCATGGGATGCATTTAGGTAGCTATATTGTTATTACCATACTTGGCTTAAGAAAACATGGAAATATATAATACATTTTTAAAGATCCCTTTCAAATAGTTTAATGTTATAAACCAGTTTGTCACTTAAAAGAATTGTTTTCAGTTATCTAGAAAATGAATGTATGAAAAGCCTAATTTCCACATGATGCTGCTGGGGTCACGAAGATTGTTTGGTCTGTAATATAGTATATTCCTAGACACAAATGATATGCAATCAAAAACAGAAAGAAAGAATAATGTTTCCTTATCTGGGTCAAAGCAAGTTCACTAATGCCCTCAAACTTTAAAGGATGTTGAATAATTGCTGAAACACAGCCAATCACTACATCACTGTATCACTGTAAGTGTAACTACACTAGCTGCTTGTTGTTGTTGTTTGGTGCTGTCAAATCAGTGACTGACTCATGACGACCCTATGTACAACAGGTGAAACAGTATTGTCAATGCTTCTCTGCTATTTACAGGGTTTTCAATGGCTGATTGTTTTTTAGGAGTAGGTTGTCAGGTCCTTCTCCCAAACCGACAGTGCGTGGTGTTCCCAGGCAGTCTCCCATCCAAGTACTAACCAGGCCTGACCCTGCTTAGCTTCTAAGATCTGACAGTATCTGATGGCACAGTGATGTGGCTGCAAGCTGAGAAGTATATTTCTGCTACACTTCTTTTGTGACACTTTCCTGCTTATCTATTTGAAATTTCAAACAAAATGTAGACACCACCAGAAAATGCACTTATAAATGCCAGTGGTGCCTTGAATACACACAATGTTACAGAAGGAACCCTTCTTTGAAAGAGCTCAAACCTTCTGATATGACCCATGTTGTTATCATGTGGCTGCTCAATGAGTCTAACAGTCACCATATTTCACAGATCTGAAAAGCAATGGTAAAAGGAAAGGGAGAGAAGTGCAGAATAACCAGTGCTTCTCCACTGTTTCGAGGAATTCAAGGAGAGATATTGAACTATCTGTGCATTCTCCTAATGGAATACACAGAGAATTATTTAAGATGATAGATAACGAGAGGTAAAATTAGGTACTTGATTCAAAATAATTGTTTATTATTTAGACTCTCCTGGATATAAATGACAGAAGCATAATTCAAATATATCCAAGCAAATATGAAATACATTGGTAAATTTAAAATGTCAAGAGTTGACTAGCTTTGGCATAGGTAAGTCCAGCTGCTCAAAAGCATTCTCTCTTCATTTCTTGGCTCTTTTTTTTTAAATCTACCTTTTCCAGAAGGTTCTCTCCATGTGTTAGCAACACATAGCCACAGCAGCTTCAGACTTACCTGGTCTTTGTCCAAGAAAGGAAAGAGAAGCTCCTTCCTTAACCATTCAAATAATTACCTTAAAAAAGATTCAGGTGACCCTGCTTGGAGCTGACTGGCCCCACATAGATCATAGTGACCAATCGTAATGGTTAGATGTACAACGCTTTCTGATTTGCCACCTTGGTTCATGTGACCACATCTGTGGGAGGAGGGGAAGTAGTGGCCTCTGACAGCAATATCAGTATCATGTTGAGAAAGGGCAGATTCCAAAATAAAAGGATGTAGAAGAGATAAAATAATAGTTGCCACCTAAAGTTTACTATTATAAATTACTTCCATAGCTTCTGTTGGCCTCCATCATATTGTAGTTGTTTGTTTACCTCAGACCTCCTTGAACTTTGAACACCCTCAGAGTAAGGAAACACGTGTTTCTCACAATGTGATGCATCGAACTTAGTAGGCACTCACTAACTTAAAAATATTGCTTCCGCAAAACCACTTTGTAAGTTGTAAAAACATACACAAATATAACTATTTACCGTATTCAATTTAATTATCTTTGACCTTCTGAGAGACTTAGAAACATTAGCACTCCTGTGTCAAAATTCAGTGATCTTAAGAAGTGAGGAAGGACGCCTTCCAACAATGGCTTCTCCATCTACGCTTCTTTCAATCATAGATTTTTATTGTATGCCTGCTTTCCTTATTCACATCACAAAGGGGCTAAAGGTAAAATTCTAATAGTCACGCCATGACCTTGAAACATAATGCCTATATTCTTGTTCAGTCAGGTCCAATTCATAGTGACGCTGTGTACAACAGAATGAAACACTCCCCCACATTGTGCCATGCCCAGCACTATGTCAGTGCTTCTCTACTATTCATAGGGTTTTCAATGGCTGATTGTTTTGGGAGTGGGCTGCAGGTCCTTCTCCCATTTTTGCAGTGCTAGGGATCAAACTCAGGGCCTCAGAGAGTGCCAGAGCAGCACTCTACCAATTGAGCTAAACTCCAGCCCAAGCCCTACATTACTCATTGTAATATCATTAACCTGTTCCCAACACTGAGCACTGTACCTGGAACAAAGCTGCATCTATTTTTCTATTTGTTAGTTGTTACATCTGATCCTTTCTTAATCAATTCTTTCTCCTATAGATATTTCTTTTTCTACTCAGAATAAAGTCGTATGTGTACCCCCCAATATATTTGCAGTCCCTTACAAGCCATCCCTATCTTGAAAGTTCAGTCTCTTACCCTTTTACCTAAAATTTCATTCCTAAGCTAATTCCTTAAGACTTTGTAGTTTTCATGTATTTACAATTACCTTGCGGGGGGCAATCCACATTTTTCACATCACTTTTTAACCACAGTGCTCTGCAATCAAAAAATACCACCTAAAATGTTTTTTACTTAGTCTGAAAAATGACAAAGTAAATGGACAAAATGTGAAAGTATTTCACGAAAGATAAGACTAAAAAGGCATCCTATTAAAATAAACACTCCTGTAATAGAAGTGCCCGGTAATTAAAATACTTCCAAGCTCTCTCTGGACAGTGATCAATAATAATGGTGATGCCTTTTCACTCTTGTTAGACGTTTCTTCTGTTAATAACTCTGTGTGACACAAGCTTCAGTTCCTCAGTTCTTTCCACATAATTGTCACTAGCTATTGTGGAGGGGGAAAAAACAAACACTTGATTCTACAGTAAAGAGCAAGCGGAAAAAAGGAGCAAGAGGAGCCAGTTAAAAACAGCACAAGCCTCACAAAGAAATGACTGACTGTCAAGAAAAATATGAAATGCAGCCGTTTTCTCCTTTACAAAGCGAGGGGGAATAAGTAATAGAATCAGTGCAGTCTGGTAGGGAGAAAAGGAGCTTCATCCCCAAAATGTGCTGTCTTAATTTATAATTTACACAAAAGTTTTCCTGCGTTGCCTCACCAAATGTCACCACTCAACAAAGCTATGCCATGGGTATTATATTTTCACCCCCATGCAGGCTGGGAAGCTGAGATTAAGACTGTAAGTGGTCTCCCAGGAGATCTAACCTCTCTGATTTAAATATTTTGTGCTGTTTTCACAATATCACACCTGCTCCTATTTTCTTCCACAAATTAATGATGTACTTTTAAAACACTGAAGCACTATGTGCCTTTTACACACAATCTGGAACACATATAATTTCATGCTTTCTCCTTTTTTAGTCACTGCACATGTATATGCCCAACTTATGATTTTACTTCTCAATCCTTTTATTCTGTAGCTCAGCATCATCCAGAATGTATATGGAATTTAATAATTTACATACTGCAGATTGGAAAAAGATGTAAATACTGTTTATGAAACAAAGTAAGCCCAGTCTTTTCTTAGGCTGCTTGTTTAATAGTTATAAGATTTGACAAAGTGTGTTATCCAGTGAAATGTGTAAGCACTGCCCACAGCCGGACAATTTGGATCTAATACAGCTTTACCATGAATTTACAAAATGGATGGGAAAGAAGAGCAGAAGGAAAGGTTTGTGTAGATGAGCAACCAGGACAGACCTGAAATGAGCTTGCAATTTAATTTTGAAGACAAGGAGGATCCACCTGACATATCCAGTATGTCTTTCAGTTCCAGTTTGTCCACCTAGAGGAGAAATAGCTTTGAAGTCTCTGATTCTCACCCCCATAAGTACTTGACACAATGTCAGTATTGAAATCAGCCTGGTGATATAGACCACTTTGAATCTCTCAATTCAGTAGTACATTGGACAGCGAAAGAAAGAAAGAAAGAAAGAAAGAAAGAAAGAAAGAAAGAAAGAAAGAAAGAAAGCAAGCAAGCAAGCAAGCAAGCAAGCAAGCAAGCAAGCAAGCGAGCGAGCGAGCCAGCCATCTACTGGCCAGGAACCTGAGCAATCTTCCTCTAGTAGTTAAGAGTTTCACATCCTGGGATTCTAAGACAAAAGAGAAAAAGAAAACTCTTCTGTAAGCCTCTTTTTTCTGCCAACCTTTCCCTTCCACCATGACAAGGTCTAAAGATACTCACTTTCAGTTCTTTCAAATAGCCCAGCAGTGGAGGTTCAATTCTAATATTGTCAATGTGTTTTCCCAGACAATCTCTAATAATATGTTAGATAACTATTTGGTGAATGAGTGTTGGAGAGATATTTGTAAGTAAGGTAAACTCTGTGGCTTTATATTCCTTATGGAGATAATTATGTAATCTAATGGAATCAGTTAACTGAATAAATAATAAGATCCTACCTGAAACTCTATTTTCTCTGTACTGAACCCCCCCTCTGTCTCTCCTCTCTCTCTCTCTCTCTCTCTCTCTCTCTCTCTCTCTCTCTCTCTCTCTCTCCTCTCTCCTTTCTCTTCTCTCTTACACACATAAACACACACAATGTGCACAGACCAAATTTCTGTTCTTCTTTCAGGTATATTCTATGCAGTTACCATACCCTGAAGGTTGTCTAATTTTTCTTGGAGAAATGATCATTGTAAAACATTCAGAAAGGTAAAATTTTAACTTCAAACCATGAATTCTTACACTTGCACAGCAATTTAAAGTGGAAAAGAGCTCAGACAGGAGAGATCCTGGAGATAGTAAGATGGTTTCTAAAGTGCATGTTTGTATTTAGAGCATTTTGGAGACAAACTCTCTTGTAACATAATATTTCATGATTTCTTGCTATTGGAACTCTTCAGCAATGCCTCAATTTTGAAAGAATGCCCAAATTCAGTAGTCTTGTTCTTAAGCTACTATATTCAGTAAATTCTCACAGTGAACCTATAAAATACCTGAAGCAAGAATCAGTTACCCCAACTTAAAGATGAAAAACTGAGGTTCAGAGAAATCAATTACTTCTCAAAGCCATGATTCATATGCAATAGAGCTGGGTGTCCAGCTTCTATGACCCATGCCCTGCTCTGTGCCACTATTTCTTATGTGCCTGCAGCCACACATATCAGACATACCTGCTCCACAAGGTAGCTGCTAAGCCGTGCATTCTCCACTCACATGTGTTCCTGTGTTCTCCAGGGTATCCTCCCTCTATTTTCCCACTGCTAAAGTGAAATAAAGGTGGGAATAGGCAGATTGACAGGTAGGCATAATGTGCTGTCTGGCATGGCATGTAACTACATACTTGAACTTGTTTTAGCCCACAATGTTGAATTTCTGAACATTACAATCTCCACACATGTGAGAGGGGAAAATGGCAAATAATAGTGCAATATTATTTCATTTTCAGTCTTCGCTCTGAAGTGCTCTGACAACACATCAACTTGAAATATCATCTCCCTGCCCCAATTCTCCTCCTGCCCTTCACATTATGAACCTCTGGTCTTGCTCTTCCATTCTTACTGCCCACCCTCCAATGGCTCCCTATGGGCCTTGGGACGCAGAATAAAGTCTTCAGGATGGCCTTCCCTAAACTTCCTTTCCTGACTCCTTCTCCAACACTGCCCTTTTTCTTTCCAGTTAAATTGAACAACTCTGTAGTGACCCAGTGCAACTCACTTCGCCAGGCCTTGGCCCATCATTTCCCTTCTTTGCCCAAAGGCCTTTTTCTGCCTTCCCCATAAACACTACTCTTTCTATACAATTCATCTTGGATATCTGTCTATAAAACTCTTTGAGCAAGCTGGATGCAGGGCACACACCTATAATCCCAGAGACTTAAGAGGTGGAGGCAGGAGGATTGTAAATTCAGGGCCAGAGGCAGCTTGCAGACTGTAGTGAGACCCTCTCTCAAAAATAAAAAGAAAAAATGAGCTGAGGTGCAGTTCAGTGGTGGAGCACATGCAAATCATTTGTGAGGCCCTAGGTTCACCCCCGCCCCCAGTACTATACACACAGTACTATAGACACAAAGAAACCTCTTGGAGTGTCTGAGCATCTTCCCGCCCTCCTTCAAAGCAGGGCTTCCAGGCTTCCCCATTATGCAAATGGTGAAGAGAGTCAGCTATGAGGTTCCACCCCGCTGCCTCCTCAAGGTTTTGTAATTGACTGCTGGTATTGCTCCTTCTGTGTTTTCTTATTTCCCCTGTTCATAGCAAAATGCATAGTAAGATGTAACAGGTGCTCAATGGATGTTAACTAGCTGCCAATGAATAATGAATACCCATTTGACAGAGTAGCTAAAGTAACAGAAAATCATTGCTTTCCACAAGGGTAGAACCATGTGAAGACCAAATATTATTTTTTCTGGTCCTTTCTATACCCTACTCACCACTAATACCAATGTAAGATGACCAAGGATCTCAAACATGTGACTTCAGTCTATAACACCATATTGCTTAGAATACCATCCTTAGTAAGAGCACCAGTATAGACTAATTCATTCAGAATTCCAGTTCTCTCTCCACTGCCTTTGAGGAAGACTTGTAACCTTGTTCATTTTGGTTGTTGATTTGCTTCAACCTTCTTTAATTCTACCTCTTTAAAAATAAAACAGCAAGATAAAACGAGGAAAAATAGAGCATTTTTTAGGCAAATGTGGATCTCAGGGACAATGACATTCATCCCAGACTCTGTCCTTAGAATACCACCTACACAGGAAGGAAAGCCACCAACAAATCTAAAGACAATGTTGAGACATTGCATGAGAGGCTATGACTCAAAGGAATGAAGGGCAAAGCAAAGGCTACAACAACCAAGAGAAACAAATTTGGAGCCGTGTTCTCTGATTTTATAATTGGATATCTGCTTCAGGTGGGGTGTTTTTTAAATTCATTTACAAATTCATACAACAAATATGATGAGGTCTTCCAGAAGCTGTTATAAACAAAATGCAAATATAACAAAAAATGAAAGAATATTTGAGGAAATATTTTAAGTAACAATTCCAAAAGTTTATAATTTAAGGTCTAGTTAATAGAGATAGACTCACTCAAAAGTGATGTAATTGCTTCCTATTCAGTCTTAAAACTGCTTCAGTATCTGAACAAAGATTTTATTTAGCAACAAGGCTGTATGAGATGTGATACTAAGAGATAAGGCAGGCCCCGTGGCTCGGGCCTATAATCCCAGACACTTGGAGGGCTGAGGCAGGAGGATTGTGAGTTCGAGGTCAGGGGAAGCCTGTGAAACTTAGAGAGACCCTGTCTCAAAATAAAAAATGAAAATAAAAAGAGGGCTGGCCATGCAGTTTGGTGGGAGAGCACTCTACAGTACTGAGAAGACTAAAAAGATAAACTACCTTCTAAGTATTGTGCATTGTTTGTTGTTATTGTTGTTGGGTACCATCAAGTCACGTCTGACTCATAGCAATCCTCATAGGGTTTTCTAGTGAAAAGGGGTATTTGCAAAGATAAAGCTGTGATCATGCTAAAGGAAAGATCAGTGATAGCCAGGTTCATATGAGAGAATTTGCCCACCTACAGGAAATCCAGAACTACTTCATAAAGGAGCATTGTTATGAGAAGCAAACAGCATTATTGTTGTTATTATTAGGTGCCACAGAGTCAGTCTGACTCATAGCAACTCAATGTACAACAAAACAAAACACTACCCAAAGCTGTGCCATGCCTGGCACTATCACCAGTGCTTCTCTCCTATTCATAAGGGTTTCAATGGCTGATTGTTTTGGGAGTGGTCTGCCAGGTCCTTCTCCCTAGCTTATACCACCTGGTATTCCCAGGCGGTCTCCCATCCAAGGACTAACCAAGCCTAATGCTGCTTACCTTCTGAGATCTGATGGGATCAGATGCCAGGGTGGTACAGCTATAGTACATATTAAAATACTATAAGTTGTAAGCCTGCAGCTGTAGCCCTGTGGCATCTGATCCCGTCAGATCTCAGAAGCTAAGCAGGGTCAGGCCTGGTTAGTACCTGGATGGGAGACCACCTGGGAACACCAGAAGCTGTAGGCTTGGGAGAAGGACCTGGCAACCCCCTCCCAAAAATCAATCTGCCATTGAAAACCCTATGAGCAGCAGAGAAGCACTTATAATAG
>VMDO01009210.1:0-78686 GCA_007922755.1 Pedetes capensis | reverse complement strand
TATATCTATATATATAATATATATATATATAGCAGCCAAAGATGACTATATATATATAGATAGATAGATATCTATAGATCTATATAGATATCTATAGATCTATATAGATATCTATAGATATCTATAGATATCTATAGATATATAGATCTATAGATATCTATATCTCTCTCTATATATATATCTATATATATCATATATATAGATATATATGTTAGTTGTTGTTGTTAGGTGCCGTCGAGTCGGTATCCGACTCATAGCGACCCTCTGTACAACAGGGGAAACACGATTGTCAGTGCTTCTCTGCTGTTCATAGGGTTTTCAATGGCAGATTGATTTTTGGGAGGGGGTTGCCAGGTCCTTCTCCCAAGCCTACAGCTTCTGGTGTTCCCAGGTGGTCTCTCATCCAGGTACTAACCAGGCACGACCCTGCTTAGCTTCCGAGATCTGACGGGATCGGATGCCACAGAGCTACCGCTGCAGGCATATATATATATATATATATATATATATATATATATACACACACACACACACATATATATATATATATATATGTATACATATATATATATACATATATATATTTGGAAAATACAAGGGAACCCATCTGGAGGGTGGAGAGAACTGGCGGAAGGGGGAGAGAGATGGGACAAGCAGGAGGGGGAGGAGGAGCAACATAGGGGGTTAAAGAGGGAGAGAACAAGTATAAAAATACAAGATGCACTGTATGAAAATCCCATAATGAATCTCAATATACTGTATGCAATTTTTAAAAAATTGTACTGAGCCTCATAAATATGTACAATTATCATTATGTTAATCAAAAAATTTTAAAAATGTTTGAGATGGAATTAACTATCTTGATTTGATAATTGCACACTGTATATATGAACTGAATTATCACTCTGTGCCCCATAAACATGTACAACTAAAATCGTTTTTGTTGTTAGGTGCCATCAACTTGGGTCTGACTCATAGCAACCCTACGTACAACAGAACCAAACACTCCCTGACACTGTGCTTTGCCTGGTGCTGTGTCAGTGCTTCTCTGCTATTCATAGGGTTTTCAATGGCAGATTGTTTTGGGAGTGGATTGCCAGGTCCTTTTCCTTAGCCTGGAGCACCTGGTATTCCCAGGCAGTCTCCTATCCAATAACAACAATAACAGCAACAACCCCCTAAACATGTACAATTAAAATACCTATCAATTAAAAAATAGTTGAAGATGAAGAAGTTGCAACAGAAAAAAAATCACTGGAACTTGAAATAAAGACTTGACAATAGTGAGAAATTGCAGACAATCCTTCATGATCCTAATATTATTATTATAATTACAATAGTGATAAATAATATTGATTGAACTCTTACTATATTCCAGATCCTAGTCTAAGCACTTTGTATATGTGTTATCTCACTTTATGCTCAGAGTAGGCCCATGAGGCAGTGTAGGAGTCATCTTTGGCTGCTATAATAAAATACTACCTGGACAACTTACAAATAGCAGAAATTTACTTTTCACAGTTCTGAAAAGCAGCAGTTTGAAACCAAGATGCACCATGATTGAGTTCTGCTGAAAGTGCTCTTTTAGATTGCAGACTACAGACTTCTCACATAGTGGAAAGCACAGCAAATCCAGTTCTCTCTTGTTGTTGTTAGGTGCTGTTGAGTCACATCTGACCCTACGTACAACAGAAGGAAACACTCCCTGACACTGTGCCATGCCTGGCACTGTGTCAGTGCTTCTCTGCTGTTCACAGGGTTTTCAATGACTGATTGTTTCAGGATTGTCTCTGGAGTGAGCTGCCATGTCATCCTCCCATTTTTGTGATGCTGGAGATTGGATCCAGGGCCTCAGAGTACATAGAGCAAGTGCTCTATCAACTGAGCTAAAACCCAGCCAAGCTCTTTCTTACAATGCACTAATCCCATTCTTGGGGCTACACTCGTGTGACCTCACCTAATAATTCTGATCACCTCCCAAAGGCTCCACCTTTTAAAACTGTCACCTGGGGGATAAGCTTTCCACATAGGAATTTGAGAGAAGATACAAACGTTCAGTCCATAGTAGACGGGACTGTGATTATCTTCCAACATAGATGGGGTCGAATCTGTTCACGCAGTGTCACAAAGCTAAAAAAGGCAGGGCACAGGTCTGAGTATCTCTGGAGCCATCATTATTTTTCATAATTCTAAATTACTCCCCTTTCACCAGTGTCAAAAATCCAAACAGACTTCTTTATGCAGTTGACAATGTCCGGATTGATTTTATGAACAAAGCACGTTGCCAGAAATCCTCCAGGTCAGAACTCCCTAAGACCTTCTTGGGTCAGAAAAGCCAACTCTTTCCACTGTGTTCTAGTTCTCTTGTTTTATGACAAAAAGCCTAATATCCTGGCAACATCAGCCCTGGCATTTTTATTTCCCCTTTGCTTTTTGAAATTTGCAACCCAATGAGAAACAGTTTGGGCTCATTATCTAAACCCCTTGTCTGCAAAGCAGAGGCAGGGATCAGAGCAAGTCACATTGCATTGAACCCCTTTGAAGGATGTAGATTTAATTAGGCCCTTGCGTGACACAGGTTCTGGAAGAGTTGTCTTTGCTGTCAGGCTTATGGGGTGATTCCCCTTGCCTGTGGTCCCCAGATTCAGGAGAAGGAAACTTTCCGGTTCTCTGAGTCTGAGCTACAATGTAGCTCAAATGATGCTTCATCCCAGGGTTGAGCCTCTTAGCAGTTTACTTCATGGGGGTCATCTGACAACTTACACAGAAGCCAAAACTTCTGTGGCTTTCTATGACAAACATTCATTTTTTTTCTTTCCCACAGGCCCATGAGAAGCTTGGCTTGGCTGGGCCAGAGAGGACTCAGAATTTCTGGTTGTTTCTGAGAGCACTATGGGTCTTCAGTCTGACACCCACATGAAGGCGCAGTGGTCACTTGGGCAGGCCCATTTCATGGCTGATCACAGAAGGTAAAATGGTAAGTGAACATCTAAATACTTTGGAATCTCTGCGTGGATGTGGCAGCCACCCCTCCTCCCCACATTCTGTCCGTCAATATCAGTCATTTGTCAGCGGAGCTCAGAAGCACAACCCACCTTGTTTATTAGGAGATACTGCAGCTGGATGAAAAAACACATGGATGTATAATTCTAATGCAGAGAAGGAAGATTCGACCCCCATATTCTGGGTTCAATGCTTCAGGATTCGGAAACTCAAATGATGCCATTCGGCATGTGTTTTGGTCACTTTTGGGTGCCCCTCAGATATCCCAGGTCTTTCTCGCGAGAATCACGGCCACGCCAGATCCTCACAATTCTGTACCTGGGCATTGACTTTTTAAAAAAGCAATATTTAGACCTGTTAACATTCATCATTTGGCTTGTGCCCAGTGTTCCAGTCTAGTGAGATCTTTTCAAATTGATTCTTTTATTCCGAGGATTAGCTGTTCATTCAGCATTTTGTCAAACACAAATTGGATCAGTGTGACGACCAGAGCCTCCTCTGAGCCCTTGATATCAGTGGAATCATTTTGCAGCATCGCACTCAAAAGTGACCTCCAGGTTGATCCCCTCCAAAGCACAAATAGTCATTATTAGGCCAGATGTTCTAGATGAATGTCCATAAGACAGAAGTATCTTTCATTGCATATTTTGCCATCATAATCTCAGAGGGGTTGTTGAAATCAGGAGATATTACGTAGCAGTGGCCTGAAGCAAAATCTTCCATAATAATACTTTCCAAATCTATCAGCAAGGAAGTGGTCCACTCTTCATGCCAGTGGGTGGGAATTAGTGTATTCCTTGTATACATACACACATACACACACTCACACACTCCCAGGTTTTGAGTTCTGATCCTGTACGTAATATAAGGTCCATGTGACCTTAAGTAGGTCACTACTTCCTCTGACTCTGTTACTTGTTACCACCTTTAAAGACTACTTCCAATCCAAAAGAGAAAAGCATGTCAAAATTTTGCTCATCCTATCTCTGCTCCATAGACTGATGCTGTACAAGGTAAGTTTAAAAAATCTTAGGAAAACACTTCACATCAAAATTTCCATAAAACACACCATTAGCCAGTGATTATTTCATTGCAATACAATTTTCTATTTAGTTGTACAATCCTCGTACATGTCTCAGGACTTTTTGAGAGCAAAGATTAAGTCCTTGTTGCCATTAGAACACCTGACATTATTTTCTGGCACATAGTAGGTACTCCGTAAATACTTACTTGGTTGAATGAACAGAACACATTCTGAAGCTGTATGTGTGTTGGAACAGCTGGATAATATTCATCATTAGCTTGAAGCATTGGCTAATGGTAAATTTAAATTAAAATACACTCTTGGGTGACTACATCTTCAATTTCATGGTTGATTCTTTTGTGATTGACTTATTAAGTTAAACCAGAAGCTGCAAACTAAAATACCTTAGGGGGCTAGGAAGGAAAAACATAATAAACAAGTATGGTTAGGTGTAACTGGAAAATACCCTAGTACCTTCACATAAATGAATGCTCAATGTTGCTAGACCTAATTTTTCAAGTTTTTAAAATTATTATTTAAAAGTGTGCTTTGAGTTTGGAAACTCTAAAACTATAATTTCTACTGCATTACAGGGACCAAATAAAAGATGTCTTGCAAGGTAAATCCACCTCACAGGCTGTCATATTGAGGAAGAGAGAAAAATGTTTTATACCTGAAATGATATTTTGGTTTGCAATGAACATTTAATTTACAATGAGCAGCCTTGATTAATATCAAATCCCATGTTTGTTGGTGAGCAATACAAGCCATATGACATTGATGGGCATTCAGTTAAGGCCCAATTTTAAGGCTTGAGGTTAAATTTCAGTGGGTCATATCACAAAGTATTCCCTGGAAAGCAATTTTGGAATTAAATATTAGTCTTAGCAACTTGCATTTGTATTTTATTAAACAAAATAGATCCATTGTTTTCAGGTCTCTTTTATGGTTAGAATAATGGAAGTAGTGTTTCACCCTTGAAAAACTCCCTGCCGTACCCCCAACCTTATCCCACTGAGTTGTCAAAGCATAAACATTAATATTCATAGAGAGAGATGGGCCCCATAATTGTTTACAACTTTAAGCCCATCAATCTTTGTTCTTTGTTTATCCCACTCAGTTAAGTAAATGTTACTCAAGCCTGTTGGAATTTTCTGATGCATTTCCTAATGTAAAAAGTAGGCTCTCTCCTTGGTATAAGTGACCTATCAATTAAATCCTACATTTTCCAATAAGAAGAAACTCATTTGAGAGTTTTATTTTATCTACCATTAATTGAAAAACATGTTTAATATTTGTGCCTAATTGATTCTGTCTGGAGCCATAGCACCCCTAGAATCTGATCTTGCCTAATCTCAGAAGCTAAGCAGGGGTGGCTTGGTTATAGTTCTTGGATGGGAGACCACCTGGGAATACCAGGTGCTGCAGCTTGGGAGAAGGACCTGGCCATCTACTCCCAAAATGATCTGCCATTGAAAACCCTATGAATAGTAGAGAAACACTGACAATAGTGCCTAGACATTAAATTGATAAAACATTATAGAATATCAAAAAAGCCCAAGATTTTCAAATAAGTCTGAAAGCTATCTAGGGATCATTGGATCTAGGCTCTTGCCTCCCTATGGGACTCTGAAATGCAGAATCCTAAATTCCCAAGAGAGAAATTGGCTGAGCAGAAAAGTGGTAGAAAAATATATATAGAGAGAAACTGAGTGGAGTAAAAAAGGTGGGATATTTACACACAGCAAAAACCTGATCTCTTATGTCGATACCTATCAATTTGTGGGGAAGGGTAGGGATGACCTATTGAGAATGATTTCAAGACCACACATTAGTTCAGAGGGAAAATATCTGTAGCTGATTAATAATGTCTGCTACAGGCAGAGGAGTAAGAAATGGCAGTATGCATGCCATGTATGTGTTACCCATGGCCTAAGTGGATATTTTCATAGGTTTTTTCAGTTCCATTCTACCTGAAACAGTTGCAGTTTATACCTGTTACAGATCAATTAACTCCTGAAAGTTGTGCACAGGATTCCTCTTTATTTTTGAGACCCCAACTTCGGTAATAAATTTGTATAATCACCCAAGGAAATTTCTTGTATAATTATTATTTGTTCATCTTTTTTATTCCTCAAGATTCCTAAATCCATAGCTGCTAAGTACTATTCACACTATTAGCTATAATCTTCCTTTCCCTGGGGGCACTATTCTGCTTGAAACATCTCAATATACACACATTCTTACTTCTACCTCTTCTTCTTCTTCCTCTTCTTCTTTTTCCTCCTCCTTCACCTCCTCCTCCTCCTCCTCCTCATTATTATCATTATTATTATTATTATTATTATTATCATCATCATTATCATCATCAGTTTTTGGTGTTTTGAGTCAGGGTCTCCCTATAGCTAAGGCTGAAACTCACTCTGTAGCCCAGGCTGGTCTTGAATTCACAGTCCTCCTGCCTCAGCCTCCTGAATGCTGGGTTGCAGGAGTATGCCACTACACCTGGCCCGTCCTTTGTTTCTTTACGATATGCATGATTCACGTTCCCCATCTTAAGGTCTCTCTGAAATATTTTGGAATATATCCATAAGCTCACACCCCTCAGCCTCTCTTAAGTCTCTGATAATTCTCCCTTTTCTCTCCACACTGGGATAGTATTTATGATAGCTTTTGCAATGAAAGAAAAATCTTAACTAACTTCTGAATGGGACTCTTTTGTCTATTCTGCCACATAAGGCATTCCATCCATGTCAATAGAATTCTTCAAAAGCTCAGATGTGTAAAACACAGAACACATAATGCTCAGTTTTTCCTCCCAGGAGGCTCCTGGGATTTTACCATCTTTCATCCCATCTGGATTTTCTAGTTGAGTTCCTCAACGTGGAGCCTGGGTCTTCTAATACCCTCACCATAACCTAGGTTCCTAGCTGCATCTGCTCTGACAGCTGCACTGCTTACTTGGCTTGTTGAAACTAGGCTTTGGAGTAAGCTGGCCTTCCTCAGCCTCAGGGTTATCCATGTTTTGACTGGATTCGTCTTGGTTGTAGGGCTGCCCTGTGAATTTGAGTATTTAATGGCACCCTTGGGCTCTACCCACTAGATGCCAATAGTATTCCCTCTCCTCTGAAGTAGAGACAAGGTCTCCAATCATTGTCAACTACCCCTTGGAGAAAGAGACAAAATTGCCCCCCATTAAGAATGATTAGAATAGACATTCAGAATATCAGAACAAATAAACAGCTTTTTCTGCTCTTGAGCAAGTCATATGGGCGTATGTATATAATTCATAAGCCATGATGATGTAAAACTAAATGCCCTGGAAAAAGTGTCAAAGGTGCTGTGGGAGCCAGTGAAGGGCTTCTTACGTGATGGTCAACTAAGGCTTTGGGTCTTTGGATGACAGCTCAGTGCTCCCCAGGAGGAAGAACCTTCCAAACAGAGGGAAGAGCTCATGCAAAGGTGTAGCAATAGGAAGGTGACTAGGAAGTTGAGAGGGGATGAAGCTGTGGGGCATTGGGAAGAGTGTCAGGGAGTCAAGCATGAGATGGGGACCCAAACTGAGATCCAGTGTGGAAACTCGCCGGGATATGAAGCTGGTCTGCATGAACTGGGTGGCAGAGAACAACAGAAAACTAATAAGAGGGGTAAGGCCAGATACGGGCTTTACAGAGACACGTGGCTATTGGCTAGAGAGGACAGTGAGGTAAGAGGCTCTGTCTTTGAAGTCAGGCTGCCCCAAGCTGGGATCTTGCCTCCACCACTGACTAATACTTGGCATTTACAAACCACTTCCCTTCCTTAGCCCTGTTTCCTCCTTCACAAAATGAGCAGGACAACGCTACACAGCACGCTGCATTGTTGTGCAGATTAAACAAATTAATCCGTGCACTGTGCTTAGAGTATCTGGATAGAGTTGGCTCCCAGGGAATAACAGTTCTCTTTGGATTGCATGGTCAAGGGTGATTTGCCACAGCAGACAGAGACGTGTTTACAGAAGTTAATGAAACATGATGGGGACAGGGGCTGGTGCAGTGATGGGGTGACTCAATCCCCATCTGAATTGAGTTGGCTCAAGAAGTTTAAATTCTCCAGGCTCCCAGCAGCCAGAGACTCAGGTCTCCAGGCAGATGTAGCACCCCATGGGGTTCCTAACATGTTTCTACTTGAACAGTCCCATGGTAGAAAGTTGTCACCACCTTCCGTCTCTGTGAGAGCATAACGCTGCCATCTGAGAACACTTTGTTCAGAAGGAATCAATTCAGAAGGCTCTACCGTTGGGAAAATACTCCTCAGTCTCTTTCTGCCTTGTCTTTCCCAGTTTCTTCCCACAGCTTGCCTTCTGTTCTGAGCAAAGGGGCTGCAAACGACCTGCTTCAGGACCAAACAGCAATTTAATAGAGTGGAGATTCATTAAGACAGTGCTGATGGCAACTGTGTTCTCTGGAAGAGAGAAACAGCCCAGAGGATTTTCATTCCCTGCCAGTTTTCTGACCTCAATTTACAAGACAGAATTAAGTTCTAGAAACCCCAGAACAGAACAAAATAATGGAACGATTGGCTTTTAATCACTGGTGGAATTGTGAGGAGTTGGCAGACCTCTAACCTTATCATTTAATCCTCTCTTTTAAAAGGCATTTTCTACATCAAGGACACACAGTCTGATGTGGATGCTATTCCCTTTCATTTAAAAACTTAATCATTCAGAGATATTTTTAAAGTTCAAGTTGTGTGCCTTGTCAGTGCCAGGTATTGGGAGTACAGTGACAAGTAAGACAGATTTAGCCCTTCTTTTCAGGGAGGCAAGACAATAGAGAGGTCCAGACAATAAAGAAAGAAACTACAAGGAAAATGGTGGCAATTACTCAAAAAAAAAAAAAAAAAAAAAGCCGACCTCTTTTTACATTGCTAAAGAAAATGGATCCCAATTTGAAACATGATCTACAGGGTTTTTTTTTTTTTTTTTCTGAGATCATAAACATATGAAGTAGACAATTTCATATCCACCCCTGGCAATTTTTTGAATTGACTTAAGTTGATAAGAGCCATGGGTGAATGACCCAGGCTTATTACTTTCTTACCTATGTAGGAAGTAAGGGCTCAGGGAAAGAAAAGAGAAATCTGAGTTTTAGTTTTTCTATGGCTGGATCAAGTTTGGTTTTTAGGATGTTTGGAAGAACTTTAGTAGTAGTACTAAAGTGTAAGTCAGGAGTGTGGACCCTGAAGTTAGATGTCTCAGGCCCAGGTCATCATTACGTAACTTACTAGCTGTGTGACTTTTGGGAGGCTCTGTAACCTTTCTGTGTCTTTGTTTGTCACATGGGATTTACAGTACCCTTTCCTTAGAGTATGGTGAGAATTGAATGAGGTAATGCATCTAAAGGTTTAGCAAAGTGTCTAATACCTATTTACCCACTTTAAGATGTAATATTGGAGATCAAGGAGGCATGTTTTATTGCCAGGGGGGTGGAGGTCACCATATTGATCTCTGAGCAACTGCAGCTTGTATCAAGGCATAGTTGTTTGACATGCAGCTTTGCTAACTCCTAGCAAAAGGAGTGTAGCAGTTAGGACCCCTTCTCCAAGTCCTCTGTTACTCCTTTGCAAAATAGGGATTCACAGTGACTATCTTCTGAGGCAGTAATGAGAATATGAAGAAAAAAAAAGTGCATGTAAAACATTTAGCACCATGGCCAGTACATACTATGGTCCTTGAGACATGCTGAATGTCATCATTACCGTTATTGGGATCAGTTGTTTCCTGCTTAGCATGCTTCTATTATTCCAATCTACCTTGGATTGGATTGCCTAGAAGCAGTGCTTGCAATAGACTTGCTTGTGGAAGTGGTTGGTGGAGGGAGTGTTCTCTGGACTTAGCTGCAATGGAGTAAGAGAAATGGGAGGGGCTTCAGGAGGAGTGCAAAAAAAGTGTTTCGAGGGGAAATCTAGTCTAAGCCTGGTCCCAGGGTGAGCTTTGGAGCATGAACCATAGCATAGGCCTTGTGCTGGCTTTAGTAGTGTCTACATGACCTTTTGTGATACTGTCTTCATCCCCATAAGGAGCTAGGCTCCTTATCCCTTCACCAGTCAGTCATTGTTTGCTGCCCACTCCTAGGAGAGGGACATAACTCCCCAGGCATGTGCAGGGAAGAAGCTTCCATTAATAGCCAGGTAATCTCCAGGGAAGGGTGAAGTATGAGCTAAGCATCAGGAGCTGGCAGATGGCCACACAGACTTTGTACCTAGTATCTGGGCATGGCAACAACAGCATCTAGTTTGCCCTTTTAGTGCACATTGATTTGCCCCCTGGGGGCCCCTTTCTCTACTCTCAGCTCAACCCTCAAGTCTCAGAGTAGGTTTGTGACCTGGGACTGGCCTAAGAGCATCAGATTTGCCTGACCCGAGTCATTGGTTCAGAGATGAACGTGTGACATGAGAGTCCACAAGCTACAAGGACACTTTTGCTGCAAGGTCTTTTCTTTCTTGATGGGATCATATACTGGACCAGACAGATCATAAACTGGGCCTGAACAATGAAGCTAGCCCAATGGATGGCAGTCAAGAAACAGAAATGAGCAACAGAGTCCCCAAATAAGGCCCCAGATCAAGATATGCCTGAAGTTTAGTATTTTACTTACATTTTACGTGAGCCCATTTTTTCCCTCTCTTGGCTCAATTCTTTGTGCTCAGAATTCTGGGTATCTGCAACCCAGGGTCCAACTGATATCATCACTATAAGGGGCCTGGAAGCACTATGTAAATTAGGAGCAGTCATTCAATTTATAGGATGATTGTTGTTAGGTAAATAGAATTTCCTTTTGACCGAGTGAGCAGAACCTTCCACGACAGGGCAGATTTCCAAATTGGGTTTTGATGGTCTCAGACAGAGGAGAGCAGCCGCAGGAAGCCCCATGGGCACTGATGCTGCCCCCTCCTCCAAGAAAGAGATTTTCCAGCCAGCTTTCCCTGATGACAGAGAGCCATATGCTGGCAAACCGGCCTTCAAAGTGGCCATTGAAGGCTAGCAGCCCAGAGCTGCCAGAGGAAGGGATGGAATCACTTCGGAAGGAAAGGCAAGTGAAGGTGGAAGGAGAGTGGCAGGCAAATGGACAGCACAGCTCCCCTTTTCATGTGCACAAACATGCCTAGTGGTAAAGCAAATTATATTAGCCATATATATGGTTACTAGTAATTTTTTAAAGTTACTGCATTTCTATTTGCATTTCTTGCTTCTTTTTTTTTTTTTTTTTCCTTCAGTACTGGGGGTTGAACCCAGGGCTTCGTGCTTGCATGCTTTGCAAGTGCTTAACCATTGAGCTGCACACCCCCAGCCCATTCTTTTTACTTTTTGAGATGGGGTCATGATAAGTTGCACAGACTGCTTCTGATCCTCCTGCCTCTGCCTCCCTAGCTGCCTGGGTTACAGTCATGTGCCACCACGCCTGGCTCTTGCTTATTTTTTTAAACTTTGTTTTCTGTGCTGATTCAATATGTACTATATTGCCCCCTGGGCTCAAATTGCAGGATCTCAAAGCTACATCCATGAAGTCAGAAAAGGATAACTGAAATCTTGTGTGGAAAAATAGATCTTGGTTTTGCCTACTGTTACTTAATCTGCAGCTCTGGGCATGGAACTGAGGTTTGGATTTTTTTTTTTTTGACTGTTTTATCAAGGAAGAATTTGCATACAATGAGTGCGCATAACTATACAATCTGATGAATTTAAACATTATTTTGCTTCTGTGAAATCACCATAATGAAGATCAAGAACACATCCAATACCCTTACTAGTTTGCTCATGACTCTTTGTAATACTGTCCTCCTATCCATAGTCCTTCCCTCCCATCTACAGACAGTCATAGACCTGATGTCTCCATGAGTTGGTTTGTACTTTTCTAGAATTGTATGCAAATTGATTCATATAATGCACACTCTTTGTCTGGTTTCTTTCACTTTACATAATTATGGTTAGCACATATTGAGATTCACCTACATTATTGTGTGTAACAACAATTGATAATTCTTTCTTCTAAATTGCTGAATAGTATCCCATTGTATGGATATACCACAATTTCCTTATCTACCTGATGATACTTTTGAGGTGTTTCTATTTTTTGGCTATTAGAAATAACTGCTTTGACCATGCCATGGTTTGAAAGTCCCCCCCAAAACTCATGTTGAAATTAAATGGCCATTGTAACATCATTAGAGGAAGGAACATGGAGAAGTGATTCAGTCCTGAAGACTTTGCCCTTGTGAACAGATTGATGATGTTGTAAGGCATGCATTAGCTACTAGGAGCAAGTCTCTGATGAAAAGGATGAGTTTGGCCTGATTCTTTTGTCTCGTATGTGCTTGCTGGCTCTTTTACCATGTTATGATACAGCACAAAGGCCCTTGTCAAATGTTGGCACCATGTTATTGGACTTCCTGGCCTCCAGAACCATGAGCCAAAAAAGGTACCTATGAAAGCTTGTGTAAAAAAATTGATTCTTGGTGTTTGCCTACTGCTACTTAATCTATTGTTTACAAATTACCCAGTCTGTGGTAGGCTGTTATAGCAACAGAAAACAGACTAAGACAGATGATATGGACATGTACACCTCCATTTCTATTGGTGAATACTTAGAAGTGGAATGCTTAAGTTTTTAAGAAATTGCCAGACTGAATTCCAGAGTGGTTGTAACTTGACACAGTCTAGCCGTTTGTGTATGAGAGCTCCAGTTCTTCCATACCATCACAAAACCTTGTTACAGCCTGTCTTTATAATGTCAGCCATGCTAAAATGAATGTAGTAGTATCTCAGTGTAGTTTATTTGACATTTCCCCAATGACTAATGATGAACAATTTTTCATGTGCTTGTTTACCTTTTGTATATCTTCTTTGGTGAATTCAAATATTTATGATAGTTTGTCTTCTTATTGAGGGTGGTGGTTGTTAGGTACCATTGAGTAAAGTCTGACTCATAGTGACCCTAACTGCAACAGAATGAAACACTCCCTGACACTGTGCTATGCTGGGCACTATGTCAGTGTTTCTCTGCTATTCATAGGGTTTTCAATAGCAGATTTTTTCAGAATTGCTTTTGGGAGTGGGCTGCCAGGTCCTTATCCAATTTTTGCTGTGCTGGGGATTGAACCCAAGCCCTCACAGAGTGCAGATCGGCACTCTGCCAGCTGAGCTAAACCCCAAGTCCCCTATTGAGTGGTGGTTGATGTTGTTAGGTGCCGTCGAGTCGGCATCCAATTCATAGCGACCTTGCATATAACAGGCGAAACACTGTTGTCAGTGCTTCTCTGCTGTTCATAGGGTTTTCAATGGCAGATTGATTTTTGGGAGTGGGTTGCCGGGTCCATCTCCCAAGCCTACAGCACTTGGTGTTCCCAGGTGGTCTCCCATCCAAGTACTGACCAGGCCCTACCCTGCTTTGCTTCCGAGATCTGACAGGATTGGATGCCACAGGGCTATTGCTGTAGGCATTGAGTGGCAGGAGCTCTTTATATATTCTAGATAGTAGTCCTTCCTCATATATATGTTTTACAGATATTTTCTGTCATTTGGTTGGTGTCCTTTGCATTTTCTTTCTATTTTTCTTTCAAGAAAGGGGCTAAGTTGTACAGGTTTCCTCTGTCCACCAACCTGTGATCTTCCTGCCTTAGCCTCCCAAGTAGCTGGGATTACATGCATGTGCCATAGTGTTCAGCTTTCCTATCCATTTTCATTTATTTGCATTGATATCTTTTTCAAAAATCATTTGTCCATATCTATGTAAGTCTATTTCTGGATTCTATTCTGTTCTATTGATCCTCTTGGGAAATGGCATATACTCAATTTATAATTGAATGACATGCCATCTAGGCCAGAAGATCATTTCTGATCCTTCATTTAGCTACTGAACTCAGAGATTATTCTGGAGAAGGCATTTGGTCTTCATTACTCCATTGTTTCTACAGGTCTTAATTATACCAAAACAACAGTTGATAAGGTCTTGTTCCAATATATTAACATTACAAAATATTTTGGAGTTTTATTTGCGACTTACTAAAAATTTACCTGATTCCACTTGAGTATTTGCTTCACAAAGGTAAGGACTTTTTCTTTTTTCTTTGCTGCTATATCTTTGAAACAAGAGTAGTGCCTGACACATAGTAGAAAGTTAGTTAAATATTGTTGAAGGATTAAATTTTATGTCACACAATAGTTGTACTAATCATTGCAAGCCAAATGAGATTAGTTTCCTTTTATCTGGTAATATTCTGTTTTCAATGTTGTCATTGCTACTTGGTGTCTCTTTTGGCTTTTATCACGCTTTTACTTTTATCCTATTTGAGTATTTATATTTAAAGTGATTGTAGGAAGCCTTTAGCAATACATAGATATAGAATATATAAAGGAATATATAGAGAGTAATATATAAATTCCTGCAGGTGTACCACTGTGGTGTCTGATCCCGTCAGATCTTGGAAGCTAAGCAGGGTCGGGCCTTGTTAGTGCTTGGAGGGGAGATCACTTGGGAGCACCAGGTGCTGTTGACTTGGGAGAAGGACCTGTCAACCCACTCCCAAAGAACAGTCAGTCATTGAAAACCCTATGAATAGCAGAGAAGCACAATACTATTTTGCCTATTGTATGTAGGGTTGCTATGTGTCAGACACAGACTCGATGGCACCTAAGAACAACAATAATATATAAATAAATTCAATAATTAGTTTTCTTGAGCTCCAAATTTCATTGTCCTCAATCTAGATAGGCAGTGTTTGTTTTCAGTATTATTGATCTTTTTTTCATCTTTCACACTGCTTAAACAAAGATACACAAAGCACACATTCACATAGCTTTTCCTTGTATTTATTATTTCTTCTTTTATTTGCTCTTCTTTCCTTCCTTTCTTGCTTTCTTATTCTTTTACTTAGTATATCAAGGATATCCTTTATGCTAATGAATCTCATCCCTGATTGTAAATTAGAATTACCTAATTTACAATTATTGAGCCCATCTAGGACCATTTGCATCACTTTGGGCATTGGCATTTTACAAAACTTTTTATATGATTCTAATGTGGAGGTGTGGGTGAGGACTTCTGCTATAGTCCAGTACATACAGACACAAATCATCTGTTCTAACAGGTACACAATATTTCATAGTAGGGATACATCAAAATTTACTCACCTACTTCTGTATTTATGTTCATTCAAGTTGTTCCTGATTTCTTTCCTTTATGTGCTGTACTTTGGTGTAGAAAGTTTTATTACTATACTATTTTTCCCAAGAGTTATACTTCTTTATCATCTTATGATCTCTTCCTCTGAAAATTTATGCTTTGACTTTCAGTTCCATTCTGATAGCCCTATTATGACTCATGCTTTCAGTTGTTTTTGCATTTGCCCAGTGTATCTTTGCCTGCAGCCGTAGCCCCGTGGCATCTGATCCTGTCAGATCTCGGAAGCTAAGCAGGGTCGTGCCTGGTTAGTACTTGGATGGGAGACCACCTGGGAACACCAGATACTGTAGGCTTGGGAGATGGACCTGGCAACCCACTCCCAAAAATCAATCTGCCATTGAAAACCATATGAATAGCTGAGAAGCAGTGACAACAGTGTTTCACCTGTTGTACTAGAGTCGCTATGAGTCAGACACTGACTCAAGGGCACCTAACAACAACAACAGTGTATCTTTGCCTGTTCATTTATTCACCATTTTTTGTTGTGACTTATTTTAGGTGTGAATTACATATACCTTGAATTTTTACAAAGTCCTTATCTTAAAGTCCATGTCTTGTTAGGGTATTATTGGCATTTTAAATAAGAATCCAAGAGGACCATAAATTCTTCAAGTCTCAAATGAAAAGACATCACGGTGGGGTTTCAGGCCATGTGCTGGCTTGGTCCGGCAGTGAGATGCCTGCCCCACCCCAACCTCCAGCCATCTGTCTGCCCAGCACATGTAGTTGTCACCCAAAGCACTTCTTACTGTAAATGCAGATTGCAAATGTAAACTGGTTCTTTCTTGATTCTATCACACTTTCCCTCCTAATTTGCAGGAGGCTTAAATTATTAGCACCTGTCTGAACAATACAGCTTCTCTTCTTATCTCTGAGGAAGTGTTACTGATAACCTCGAAGGGATGTCACCCTTGAAAGAGCAGCTCCAAAGAACCCACTTCAGCATGGACATGGTTCAGAGAGTGGCTGAAGGATTCAGAGTGACCCTCAGCTTCCACACATGCACCAAAGTGAAAATTAAAAAGTAAACCAGAAACTTCATTTCTATGTCTGGGACTCTAAAAACTCTAGTTCTTGGCAGGGTTCATCCATGTGGGTAGGAATGGGAAGGCAGAAATGGTCTCCTATGGGAGCTGAAGGAACATATTCCCTCCGGGATATTTTAAGATCATATCCTCCGCATCAAACTAAGTATTTGGGGGAGTTATCGACTCCTTGCCTCACCTTTCAGGAGCTTCTGATGATTGCTATTGTTAGGTGCTCTCAGGTGGGGTCTGACTCATAGCAATGCCTTCTAGCCTGGGGGGCTCATTTTCCAGCACTACATTGTCAGTGCTTCTCTGTTATTCATAGGGTTTTCAATGGCTAATTGTTTTGGGAATGTGCTACCAGGTCCCTCTCCCTAGTCTGTCTTAGTCTGGAAGCTCCGCTGAAACCTGTCCACCATGGGTGGTGCTGCTAGTGTCTGAAATACAGGTGGCATAGTTTCAGCATCACAGCAACACACCAGCCCCCATAGCATGACAAGCTGAGAGACACGCGGGGGGCTATATCACTAAACAGAGTGAATTAGTATGCAATTATGTCTCCAGTTTAGGGGATGCAACAAGCAGAACCCCCAGTGGTGTCAGGACATGAGTTGAACAGAACAACCCTTGGATGGTGAGGATTCATTTGCTTGTAAGTAATGGAAACGTAACTGAAAAGATTCAGACAGAGAAGGAAATTCACTAGCTCACATCTCCAGAAAGCTCAAGGCTTCAGGTGTGGATGGACCCAGGGGCTCCACCTTTTGATTGCACTTTCTTCTATGTTAGCTTTAGTTGTAGGATCTCCCTGTGTGGAGGTAACGTGACTGCTGGCAGATTGGTTTCAGATAGTCTCAGGCATGAATGCTCTTGTTTTTTCACACAGCTGTCCCAGCTACATGTGCCTTCCTCACCCAATCTCCGTGGTGTTCTGGTTGGCTGGACCTGAATCCCGCCCCTGCTCCATCCCTGGTCCAATCAAACCCTCCAAGAGGTATAAAGTTTGAAGTGGGGAGGGATTGGTTCCCTAGAAAGAATACATGCTGGTGACAGAAGTGTCTGCCCTGGAGGCCACATCAGGATGCTTTCCTGCTGTCCTGCTGTCCTGCTGTCCTGCTGTCCATTGCTGAAAAGGGGGGTGGCTGCAGAATGATTTGCAGCAGCCGCACCCCTCCCACTCTGCGGCAAGCTCAGGATTGTTTTCTCCCAAGGCCAGTGAGGCAGAGGGTATTTGCAAACCCCTCTCCACAGAGGTTGCAAAGCACTAAAGAAATTTAAGAGTATCACCAAGTAATCACACTGCACACAGGACTCTTTAAACTGCACTCCTTCCTCCCTTTGATCTTATTTAATGGATAATGCCCACTGTATTTGCTGCGACCTAAATCCTTCATGGGAGAAGGACCTGGCAATCCACTCCCAAGGCAATCCTGAAACAATCTGTCATTGAAAACCCTATGAGGGTTGCTATGAGTCCGATACCGGCTTGATGGCACCTAACAACAACAACAACAACAAAATCCTTCACAACATCAGTAAAGAGAGAACTACGCTATCAGAGAATGGCAGCTTGGAATATCAAGTGTAAGGGGCCAGTTAGTTTTTGACTCCATCCACTCAGCTTGCATATTCATGGATCGCCAATGCAGATGAGATAGCAGCTGCTGATTAACATCAGTTCACTTTGTTGTGGGGGAGTGTGGGGACTCCGGGGAAGCCTCCTGAAGTTGATGGATGGTGAAGTGTCCTCTTCAGGGGTTCTGTCTCTCCCGGTGTGGTCCTTTGGCTTTGAGGAGCAGATATATGCCCTCCAGATGGGTTGCGTGGGGGGCTGAAGTTCTGGATAATGGTGGGAAGGGCAGAGCCTGATTTTATCTGCTGCAGAACTATTCTAAGTTAGATTTCCCCCCCCTTTTAAGAAGATGGAGATGTGGGTGGGCAGGAGATGGGGAGCTATGGAGATTTGACTTGGAAAAGTGATGGAGACTGCGATACTGTTTGGGAGGTCCAGGGCATTGGTTCTCAAACTTTAATATACACACAGTCACTTGAGTGTCTTGTTAATGGAAAGATTATGTTTTTAGTAGATTTGAGGTGGAAGCTGAGTCTGCATTTCCTATAAGCTCCAGGTGGTACCCATACTGATGGTCTACAGGGCCACCCTTTAAGTACAAAACTAGAAAGAGCAATGGTTCTCAAACATGGTGGCCTATAAGAATCACCAGGAGAGCCTTGAAAGATTGTAAAACCCAGACAACACCCAGACAAGTGAAACAGAATCTTAGGGTGGCACCCAGGAATCTCCCAGGTAATTGAGAATCAGCTCTGGCTACTGTACTTTATAATCACCCTGGGAGTCTAAAAGTACCAATGCTCAGTCCCACCCAAGGCTGAATCTGTTGATATGTGTGGGGTGGATATGAGCATTTCTGTGTTTTAAAATCTTCAGATCTGATTATCTGCAGGCAGGTTATTCAGAGATGTAGAGGGAATCAACCCATGTGGTTCTTGCCAACCATGAGATTGTGTGAATGTTTACTGTTATTATCTTTAAGGATATTATGATCACTTTTGGAATTAGCTCTGTATCTTCCAGGGCTGATTTGCCTTGAAACCATAATGCCTACACTCTCATTCTCTTCTCCACCTTTTTTTCCTCTCACCTTCCCAAATGAAAAAGTAATGCACAGTTTTTGTTGGAAATTTTGGAATACAGAATAGTATTCCAGCTCAAATGCACCCTAGTGGTACCTCAAATATAACTATCATTCCTATAGTAATATTGAATATAACCACTGTTTCCCTTTGGCTTTTTATTTTATTTATTTTATTACAGTAAGAATACTTAACAAAAGCAGGCTGTGATGGTGCACACCTGTAATCCCACCACTCGGGAGGCTGAGGCAGGAGGATTGTGAGTTTGTGGCCAGCTTGGGCTACATAGTGAGTTCAAGGCCAGCCTAGGCTAACAGAAAGACCTTGTCTCAAAAAAGCAAAGCAAAACAAACAAAACCAAAAAAACTTAACAAGAAATCTACCTCTTAACAAAATTTTAGATGTATAATCCATTAATTTAGACTATATGTACAGTGTTCTACAGCAGATCTCTAGTTTTTTCATCTTGTTTAACTGAAACTTTACACTTATCAGTTATTAACTCCCCATTTCTCCCTCCCCCAGCCCTTGGAAAGCACCATTCACTCTTGATTCTGTGAATTTAACTATTTTACATACCTCCAATAAATGGAATCATCCTGCATTTCTTGTTCCGTGACTGGCTTGCTTCACATAGCATAATGTCACCAAAGCTAATCAATGTTTCCCATGCTCCAGAATTCTCTTTTTTAAATGCTGAATAATATTCCACTGTATGTGTATACTGCGTTTTCTTTGTGCACTCATGTGTGAAGGAACGTTTATGTGTTTTTTCACATCCCATATAATGCTGCAATGAATACAGGGGTGTTAATAACATTTCTTCAAAATCTTGATTTCAGTATTTTTGGGCTAAAAGCCCAGATGTGGGATTGCTGGATCATATGGTAGTTCAAATTTTTGTCTTTTCTGGACATTTTTTTTTGTAAGTTTGAACTTAGTAGTCAGATTTTCCCCTTTTCAATTCCTCAAAACCACTTCCTTGTATCATATTTTCTTATATAATGATTACACATTATCATGATCCATTTAACCATTTTCTTACATTTTTTGGTATACCAGGGTGCTGAACCCAGGGGCTCACCATACTAGGCAAGTGCTTTACAAGTGAGCTCCATCCCAAACCCCTTTTTCATTTGTTGTCTTGGGTCAGGGTGTCACTGAGTTACACAGGCCACCTCTGACCTCCAACATGCAGTCTTCCTGCCTCAGTCTCCCGAGTCGCTGGAATTATAGGTATGCCACACTACATCTGGCTTGTGTGTGTATGTGGGGATACTGAGGGGCTGAACCAAGGGCATCTTGCATACTTTGTAAATGCTCTACCACTACATTGAACTTCACTCTCCTTTAATTTTTTTTTTTTTTTTTTTTTTTTTTTTTTTTTTTTTTTTTTTTTTTTTTTTTTTTTTTTTTTTGAGATTAGGTCTAAATTACACAACCTGCCTCTGCCTCTGGAGTCACTGGGATTATGGTAATGAGACACTGTGCCTGGCTCATTTTCCTACTCTTGATAAATATTTAGATTTTCCCTAGCTTAAATACAATTTAAGAAAACTTAGATGTGGAATATGTGCTCAGAGAGCAGGAACATTTCTTTAGGACAGTCCTAGATTCATATTGTCATATTGAGGTTTCATAACTGTAACCCTTTTAAATATCCAGTGCTTTGCACATAGTGATCACCTAATTGTTGGATAAGTGAGTCAGTGAATAAAGTGAGTCATTGTACTTCCACCAGCTGATAAGGCAACTGGTCCATAAAAGTTTCTTGACAGATGTTCATAAAACAAGTGAATGCATGAACTCCAGAAAAAAACATTAAAAAATTGTTATCCATGTCTGGCATATGTGAGGACTCTAGAATATTATTTACTTCTTCCCTCCTGCAAGCAAGCAAACCCACGTACTTACAAATAGTTCCCAAAGTGAGGACTAACATCAGACTTTACTCTCAGTAAGGTTTCAGGAAATTAATTGTTCCGTTTCTTAAAGACCTTTTCTGTGCAATAATTAAAGAAAAAAACCCTCTCCACCATAGCAATTATCTATAATTAGTAATGAAACAGGTGTCTTAAATGCCTTTTCAAATTAAGGCATGAATGGTTCATTATCATAGCAGGCAACTACCAATATCCAATTTTCAATGGGGTGTTGAGATCAAACCTATTGTGGACGATTGGGAGGGGACAGAAAGGAAACAGTAGCCTCCTGTATTCTGTTCATTAGAAGAAATTTGGCAAAGGGGCAGAGATTGACAGGCATTAAAATAAGAAGCAGAGCTCCTTGGGAATGAAGAATACTGCATGGCTGAAAGAAGTAAAACAGAAACAGGGTAGGGGGTTAAAAATCTCATACTCCAAAACTGTTTTCATGGAGTGAGATTAACTCAATCAAACCATTGTCTCTGAGCTCAGTTTCTGTATCTGTTGAGGAGCCAGGAGAAAACCTAAGCTTATTTAGCTATGGAAGTCCTTTATATATAAGATATAGAGCTGGGGTAGGGAGGTAACTGAACTGGACGTGGAGAGGAACTGGCATGTGCCTATAGGTCAAGATTCTGTTCTCCTAGTTTGGCTTTAAAGTTCTCTTTCGCTCTCAGTTTCTGGTAATAAAGATAGACCAGGATAATAAACTATCTAAGCACTGTAGAAATTAGAACTCTGCTCTTCTCTCCCTATATTTCCTGTGGCAATGCTTGCTTAGAAGCAGATGCCTAAAGCAAGGAGTTGGGACAGGGGAGTTGAGAGATGTCAGAAGTTGGCCTGGCTGGCTTAGGACACATTGTCCATGTGTTTTTGGTAGACACACTCCCTGCATCTTAGTTTTAGTTGGAAATTGTTGTTAGGTGCTATTGAGTCGAGTCCGACTCATAGCGACCCTATGTATAGCGGAACAAAACGCTCCCCGATTCTGTGCCAGGCACAGTTGGAAATAGTGAGGTGGAATCAGTAGTTCCTCTAATTTTATTTTTCAGGGCTACCCTGTTACAGTCCAGAGCATGGGGTGTGTGGTCTCCATCTCAGTAATGACAGAGCTAGTAGAATGCCTTCCTGGACTTCGTGATGTCCACAAAATTCAAGTCCCAGAAGGTGTTCTGTTTAAAAGGTTTCCGTGGTCTACTGCACTTGAGGAAAACTGCATGCTCCCTTTCCTCCTGAGAAATTCACTATGTAACTGGATGTATTACTGTAATGGGGATCATTTTATGGCAGAGAAACCCAATTACCTGGGTCTAATCACTCTTTCCTAAATCCATTTGGCCATAGAACTCCTTTTATATTTAAAAATTATTAACATCTGTGAAACTAGTGTTCTCAGGAGCATGTGTTAAGAAATAATGGTTTATAGTTTTCTCTTCTTGGTTTCTCAATCAGTTTTTGAGTTCTTGTATATCTGTTGTTGTTGTTAGGTGCTGTCGAGTCAGCACCTAACTCAGTGACTCACAGCGTCCCTATGTCGGACTCACTGCAACCCTGTGTGCAGCAGAACGAAACACTCTCCAATTCTGTGCCAGGTACACCATCTTAGTTTATGTTTAAGACCATTGTTTCAGATACTGTGTCAATCCATCTAGTAGAGGGTTTTCCTTTTTTTCCATTGACCTGTTACTCTCCCAAACATGATGTCCTTCCCCAGGGATTGGTCCCTCCTGACTACATGTCCAAATAAGTGAAACACAGTCTAGCCATCCTTGCTTCCAAGGAACACTCTGGTTGCACTTCTTCTAGGATGGATCTGTTGGTTCTTTTGGCAGTCCATGGTATATTCAGCAGTTGTCTCCAATACCATAATTCAAAAGCATCAATTCTCCTGTCTCCCTTGTTCAATGTCCAGTTTTCACAACTATATGATGGGACTGAAAACAGCATGGCACAAGTCAGGTGCACCTTCATCTTCAATGTGACATCTTTACTTTTCAATACTTTAAAGAGACCTTTTGCTACAGATTTTCCCAGTGCAATATGCCTTTTGATTTCTTGACTGCTGCTTCCACGGGTGTTGGTTGTAGAACCAAGTAAAGCAAAATCATGGACAACCTCAATCTTTTCTCTATTCATTGTGAAGTCACATAATGACCCAGTTGTAAGGATTTTTGTTTCATTGATGTTGCCATAATCCATACTGAAGGTTGTATTCTTTGATCTTCATCTGTAAATGTTTCACATCCTCTTCACTTTCAGCAAGCAGAGTTGTGTCATCTGCATAATGCAGGTGGTTAATGAGTCTTCCTCCAATCTGGATGCCACATTCTTCTTAAATCCAGCTTCTTGGATTATTTGCTTAGCACAGAAATTGAAGAGATACAGTGAAAGGATGCACCCTTGACACACACAAGCTGTAAATCTGTATGCGTATATCATTGAGCAACTGGAATAAAAAGCAATTTTGTTTTTGTCAGTTCAACAGTCTGTGAGTTTATCGTTCTGTTCTGGAATGTGAGTTTCCAACCACAGAATCCTTATCCTACTTCCATTGTAAAGTACCAGATAAAGTATAAGACACTCAACTGAATTTGAGTATCAGATAGAGTGAATCATTTTGCATTCCATACTTATATTGCATATTTATTCACTAAATTTTTATTTGCTACATTAAGGTGGATGTGTGCCCCAAGACTGATCTGCCATGGAACCCAATTCCAGGTTCATTCTGCCCAGAAACCGGTATCCTACCCAAGCCAGGTCAGCCAGAGAACTTCCCTTGCAATTCCTAACTTAGTGCTAGAGCCAAAGGCATTTCATGTCACAAATCTGAAAAAGTGTAGTGACTAGGGCCAATAATCTTTCCCTCTGCTTGGAGAAAGGCTGTCTGTGGAAGGTCAAGGTAAAGCCATCGCTACAGAGAAGCGAGCCAAGAGAGGAGAGAAACAGGCCTCTCACAGTCTCAGTGATGTCCCGGCTTCCACTCTTGTCTAAAACCAGTTCTGTTTTCAATTTGCCAGATACACCAGCCAGCATCTCTGTCTTTTGCTTCTTTTTTCTTCAAGTTAATTTGAATTTGCAACCAATAAATAAACCCTCAGGCACTTCTTTCTGCTACCACATTCCTATATAATTTAACACTTATTTACCATCAACTCTATTCTGCAGCCTGTCCCAGGAAATTCTGCTAGCTCATCACCTGGCATTTAGGGATACTCAGTCACTTCCTTGAGCTTCATCACACGCTAGAGGCCTTTTTCCTACCCCAGCTCCCCATATCTCACCATTGCTGGCTTGTTGGATTGTTGGCATCTCAATTGGAGCAGAACCCTGAAGGATTGGCATACTTTGGCATAAACCCCAAGCAAACATTTCAGAAGTGATTTTGCTGCAAACTTTTTCCCTCCTGGTAGCTGTCAATGGGAGAAGTAGAGGCTCTGGTCCACAGTGAACTTTCTAATGTGGAATGTTTTGTGGTGGTACTAGTAGCCATCCGACACAGGATGAGTACAAGGCTGTGGGAGTTTCTCTGGTGTGTTACAGTGGATGTGAGGTTCAGTCTTTCTAGTTCAAGACTCTGCATGTTTTATAAGGAATGCAGAGTGGCTGATGGAGAAAGTCACTGATTTTCTCAAAGACATTCACTGGGAGCAGCCACATTCTTTTAATATTTGGAGACAAGTAGCTGCCAAATAGTTTACTTAACATTGTGGATTTTAGTCCCTTGTATATATGTGATATTCAAAAAGATTGTTAAGAGAAATAAATAACATGGAAACAATGCCCTGTTGTTTCTCTACCTTCCGCTCCCCTTTTTCTGTGTATCATGAGTTAGCTGTTGTGAATTATAAGTGAGCTCTGTTGTGGGCAGAGATCAGTTTTTCCTCTCCATGTCCCCAGGCTATAGAGTGAGACCTGGAAGAGTAAAGTTTGTGGAGAAATGACTTTTTAAAAATGGTAATTTCTCAAACTCTGTTCCTATGTTGGGAATCCCTGGATGGTGTTCAGCTTTCTCTGTATGTATAGTGTGGTGAAAAACTTACTTTCCTGGAGTCTCTTTCCTTTTCCCTCTTTCCACCATTCCTGAATTTTGATAGAAGATTCCTCAGGTACTGATACCAACATCTGGCACTACAGTTAGAGCATGGGACGTAGCCCAGCCAATCAGCAGCTTTGGTCTTCTGGCTATGGCGATTGGTTCAAGGATGGCCCTATGACCTAAGCTGATCCAATCACAGTGACTCAGGTCTTTGGAACCAAGGACTCCGGAAGTGCTTTTCTTCTGGATGCTGCCTTGAGTTAGAGTCTATAGACCGTTTGCTACTATGAGGGAAGCTATCCTGCAGCCATAGTTAAGAGAGAAAAGCAGAGCTGCAAAATGGTAGCCCCAGTGATAGTTTCCATCTGTAGAGCAAGCCACATCTGAAATCCACCCAAACTCTGGACTTTTCTATTGTACAAGCCAATAAATTCTCTTGTTCATTTTAAAGCCAATTTGAGTTCACTTTTTCATTACTTGGAACACAGTCTTGACTGATGAACTTTCTTTCCCATGCTTAAGTCAGTCATTCCAATTGGTGTGATTGACTTTAGCTGAAGGCACAGGCAGCCTCTTTATCTTCTGGGAATACCTCCTACCTTTTCTGTAATCTAGTTTGTCAGCGTTTATTGAACACTCACTTTGTTTTAAGTGCTGAGCCAGATGCTCTGAGACATCCCAACAGTAGCAGAGATCCCATCTGCAAGGTGCTGGCAGAATAGTGAAAAGGAAGGAAGCCTGAGCTGTGGCTTAAGAAATTCACATGTGCTCTGTCCCAAATTTACTGGGAGATCATGGCCGATCACCGTCCTTCCCTGGGCTTGTGCTTCTCAACTAAAGTGTGAGGACAGTGTGTTGACAAAACTCTAAAATTGTTTCTAGCATTAGCATGCCACATCTGTGTGTAAATAATGTAAGTATAATTGATGCTCTGTGTGTTCAAACTAGACAGCTTCAGGCTTACTTCATGTGACCAATATTTGTTAAGAAGCTACTGTGGCCTAGTCATTAGAGACACAGCAGTGAACAAAGCAGGTAAAACTACTTGCTCTCGTGGACATTATAGTCTGATGGGGAACGCAGATAATAAATAAAGATCTTAGATACACAGTCCACTTTTGCGATTCCATCTTAGAAAATTTGCTTAGTTATTTGCTAAGTTCTTTGTATGCCCTAAGTCACTACTTGTGACATTGTCACAGTCATTTATAGATATGTACAGAGGTGTGAAAAGTTTGAGGCATGCAATGCACACATCCCAGTGGAGGTTGAGTGACGTAACGAACCACTTTCTTGTTTCAATTCTTATATTCTGAACAGGTATCCTTTCTGTGGTATAGTTACAGCTATGATTTTCATATTTGTATGTTTCTTATTGGTGGCCTTTTGGTTTAAAATTGCCCCCAAACAAAGTGCTGTCTAGTGTTTCTAATCCCGAGAAGGCTGTGCTGTGCCTTCAGCAGGAAATACACGTGTTACATAAGCATTATTCAGGTGTGAGTTATGATGCTGTTGACCGGAGTTCAATGTTCATGAATCACTTATAAATTAAATAAAGGGTCCTGAAACAGAAACATATAAAAAACAAGGTTATGCATCGATTGGATGACAAAAATCTTGTTGCCAGAGGCTCAAGGGAACCTAACCCCGTGTTTCCCATAAGAGCAATGGTCCAGGATTTGATAATTGAGAGTTTGGGGTGACATTACAGTAATGTCAGAGTGTGGTAAAAGCACAGAAAAAAAGTGGTAAAGCAAGAAAAGGCACCTGTATTTAAAAGAGTGTTAGGAAGTCCGGGTAGAGGAAAGAGGAGGAATGAGACAGCAGCAGCAGTTGTTGTTCTGTGTTTTAGGAGCTGCCACAGGCTAGTGTGGCCAGAGGCGGGGAGCCTGTGAGCCTGAGTGCAGTGGGAGGAAATGAGGTTGAGAAAGTAATGGATTTCTGCAAAGACTGGCTTCAATCTGAGTGAAATGGGCGCTGGTGGAGGGATTTTTATTTTTTCTTTTCTTTTTAAGTTTCTTTCCTTTCCTTTCCTTTTCATGGTACTGGTGGGCTGTACCTGGGGCTTTGTGCATATTTTGCAAGTGCTCTGCCACTGAGCTGCACCATTAGCCCCTTTTTTATCTTTTAAATTGAGATAAAGTGTCACTAAGTTGTGCAGACTTACCTCTGGCCTCAAACCTGCGATCCTCCTGCCTCCACCTCTTGAGTAGCTGGGATTACAGGTGTGTACCACTGTGCCCTGCCCGTGGTGGGGGTTTTGGCCAAGGGAGGACGTGATCTGAGTGAATTTTAATGGGGTCTGCCTGGTTGGGCTGTGGAGAACAGACAAGCCAGAAGAGGACCAGAAGAGATCAGTGAGGAGCTGTTGGAGGAACACAGGCAGGCACAAGCTGCTGGTGACTCTCCAATGACAGACGTGCACAGTTGCCATTGCTCTCCTCCCTGAGCAGAGGTTGCTGGGAGTTTGAGAGGTTCTTCCTTGTTGCAGAAGTCCTTGAACTTGAGCAGTAAATTATCCTCAAGGTTCCATTAGCGCACCTTGGCATGGTTTTCTCCTCCTCCGCCCTGTGCCACGTTCCTCATGAGAAGTGGCTATAAATAACCCGAGATTCTGCACTCATCAGGGAAGCAGTGCCTGGAGTCACCTCCCGGACACATTAACAACCACCCTCTCCTCGACCCCAGATTAATCTTGTTACGAGGCAGCTTTGCCACGGGTATCTTCTAATCATCATTTAATCCCAGCACTCAAATGTCCTGTTAATCACCGGGCTGAGCCTCTCTTTAGCTGTCTTGAAGGGGAGTTGGGTTCAGTTGAAATTCCGGCCAAATACCTTTCCGGACAAATTCATTGCACTGACACATAGAGATTATATTTTTCGTGTAATCGTCTTAATTCATCTTCATGGACTGACCCATGTTTGCATGTAATTTGGACAAATTTTGTGCAAAATCTCAGATTCAAGAAGGCAGGGATTTTGAATTAAACTTCACTAGCTCCTGAGGGACTGTAGGGGAGAGGAAGGAGGAGGAAGTTGTTGAGCACGTATTCTGTCCATTCATTCATTTAATATGCTTCAAACACCTACTATATGCCAGGTATTGTTTTAGATGCTGAGGATGAAGCTGAGTGGGGATGGGGCTGTGTATATGAAAGGCAGGTGGTGTTGGATACAAACCCAAGGTTTCATTTCCCAGAGGAAAAGGGAGTAGATGCCGATTGCCTTTTAGCTTTTGACCATTCCTAGAATAGAATACGTGTGTCCCCCTCAGAATACTCAGGGGTTGGTTTTATACCATTTTAGAGGACTTGGCACATGCTAGGTATTAATAGAATTTTATTTTTAATCTTTCACAGTCCCTGCTCGTTTATTCTGTGTCACAATGAGATGAAGGTCAACATCTGTGTGGGATTCTGAGATCTCTGTGCCTGTCTGCCAGATGGAAGATTTCACACTGCCCCTGCACTAGTGGAAGGCATGCTTAGTTGTAAGGTGGGGTAATTGGCACTAACTAAAGAATGAAGTTGTCTACAGTCATACCACCCTGTCGGAGCCCCTCAGATCTCAGAAGCTAAGCAGATTTGGGCCTGGCTAGGATGGGAGACTGCCAGGGAACACTGAGTGCTCCCCAAACAGTCAGCCATTGAAAACCCTGTGAATGGCAGAGAAGCACTGACATAGTGCCAGGAATGGCACAATGTCAGGGAGTCTTTCATTCTGTTGTACACAGGGGTTCTGTGAGTTGGACCCGACTCCATGACACCTAACAACAACAACAACAACAACAACAACAACAAAGAATGAAGTGACAAGTTGGTGATAATTCATAGGGAAATGATGGTTAATTCTAAATGACAATACCACAAGAAATTTTCTTTAGAATTCAGTGGCACAATCACACACACACACAAAGCTCAGCTATTCCAAATCACTGTGACAGGTCACAAGCCAGGAAACACTGAAAGGAAAGCACTGTTTTGGTCTAAGAGATTCAATCTAATCTTTTCTCTCCTTTGGTAGTGGAATTTTAGATCTGCTGAGCACTGGAGTCTGCAAGTCACATGGACATAAGTTCACGTCCTTGCTCCACCTTTTGCTGGGTGACCCTCTGTTCTTTCACTTATATAATAGAGATGTTAGTGGTGACTACCGCAGAGAGTTGTGGCAAAACTTAAAACAGATAATACAAAGCAAACTGCCTGGAACAGAGTCAGAGACTGAGGGCCCAATAGCAGTTGTCTTATTGGGAATAGTGGGAAAAGATGGAAACCTTAGTCAAGTGATCTGCCTTCTTGGTGACACAGCTTTCCCCCCTGGAAAATGTGATCTTAATAGGACCTACTTCATAGAGTTGTGGAGAACGAGCACATTAAAACCCATCATTCAGTGCCTGGAAGGCAATAGATGTTCAAGAATGGTGTATTCCAGTGATTTGCAATCAGGGATGATCTTTGCCCCTAGGGGCCAGCTAGCAATATCTGGAGGCATTTTGGGTTGCTACAGCTGATGGAGGGGTGCTATTGTTGTCTGCTGTGCAGAGGCTAGGGATGCAACTGAATGCTCCACAATGCACAGGATACCCCCCACGACAAAGGATTATATGACCCGAAATACCAGTAGTGCCTGAGGTTGAGAAAAGGCTGTAGTCAGCAGCCCGAGTGTGGCTATCTCTTGCTCCTTTTCTGACTTCTGCTTCCCAAGGAGACTTGTTCCTGAGGGATGGAGGCCAACTACAGAAGAGAAGAGAGCCAGACTGGCCTTGTGAATTGGTCTGGTTATTTTCACTGAAAAAGACTGTTAAAAACTAAGGCTTAAGAAAACCTCACTATTCTAAAATACCCTAGGCTCTACCACCCCCTGGGCCTTTCTTTCCAAAATAGATCTGGGTTAAAATACCAGCCTCATGCATTGTGACCTTGAGCACTTATCCTCACTTTATTCAGCTGCAAAGTGGTGATAATAATGTATTTACCACTTCGGGTTGTTGCGGGGATGAAATGAGTGGAGGCAACAGAAACCCTTGTCATAATGCTGGGCACCTTAGACTGTGCATGGCCTCAAACTAATATATGTTACTGGTTGTTGCCTCTTAAATAGCATCATGATGCCTGACCTTCCCACCTGTGTAGAGGCTTAGAAAATAATTCCCTCTAGGAATACAGATGGGAAGATTCCTCCCCCATCCCTGCCACCAAAGTCAAAGGGAATCATACATGTAAAGATGCTGTTAATATTAATTTGTGGGATGCTGCCTGGGAGGGCCCTTCTTGATGAGGAATTCATGAATTTCAGAGCACAGAGCACCTCCCCATGGAGTCTAACCTCACATTCTCCATTTCTTTGCAGAGATAAATGCCAGACCTCTAGTTCCAAGGAGGCTTCATCTTATTTTCTGGCTACTTCACTTATTTCATTACAATTGATTTTTTATTTCATAGCAGAAAAAACACAAAGCAGAAGGAAAATGCATCCCCAGCCCTTTTCATATTTCTTTTGACCTGATCATTCAAGAAAGGAGTCTGAAGTCCCTCAGTGTGTGTTTGGACACAGCAGTTGTGTGTCTGCACACTCTGTGTGCAGGGTAGTGATGGCATGTGTATCATGTGAGCACCTTTAAGTACATATGCACATGAATGTGTTCCATGTATGTGCCCACAGGTTCATATGTGTCTCTGTTGCGGTCCTCCTGCCTCCACTTCCCAAGTTGCTGGAATTACAGGCGTGCACCACCGTGCCCGGCTGCAAGACCATTTTGAAACAGTATTTGAAATTTGAGAATGTTGTGGAAGTTCTATGACAATGGAGGTGTGAATGAGTACTCAATTGCACCTCCAGCATGTTTAACAAGTGCACGCATTCTGATAAGTGTGAGACGTGTGGTGCTGTGTATGATGTGCCCACGGGAAGATGCAGGAAGCATTGCACAGCATCAAGTCCTGCTTCTGCCATGGTGTCCGAACAGTTTACATCCTCACCATAGAAATCTACCAAAAGTTAGAGGAACAAGCATAGGATGCATCCTTACGACAGCAGAATATAAAATTTTCATCCTGAGATGTGTGTACATTTTTGACATCCTCTGTATTTGTAAGTATATGAAATGCAAATTTGTGAAGCCCTCCATATTTTCTGCTGGGATTTAGCTCAGTTGATAGAGTGCCTCTCTGAAGTCTCTGAGGTCCTGGGTTCAATTTCCAGCACCACAAAAATGGAAGAAGGATGTGGCAATCCACTCCCAAGGCAGTCCTGAAACAGTCAGCCATTGAAAATCCTATGAGGAGGCAGGAGGATCGCAAGTCTGAGACCAGAGGCAGTCTGCATAACTTAGCAAGACCCTGTCTCAAAAATTTAAAAAATGGGCTGAGGGCGCAGCTCAGTGGTCCAGCACTTGCAAAGCATGCAGGCGCAAGGCCCTGGGTTCAACCGCCAGTATCACCAAAAAAAAAAAAAAAAAAAAAAAAAAAAAGAAAAGAAAAAGAAAATCCTATGAGGGTCATTACGTGTCAGACACTACTCGACGGCACCTAACAACAACATACACTATACACTTGCAACCAGGGATGATTTTTATCCCCCAGGGCCCATTTAGCAATATCTGGAGGCATTTTTGTTTGTCACAATGGATGGACAGGTGCTATTGTCATCTGGTGTGCAGAGCCTAGGGATGCAACTGAATATCCCACAATGCATAGGGCAGTCTCCACAACAAAGAATTACATAGCCCAAATATCAACAGTGCCTGAACATGCAATATTGTATTTGTGTTTGTTACTATATAAGCATGTGAATTGGTTTGGTCATGTGAGTGCTATCGTAAGTGCGCTCAGATGTGTAAGAATGCTGTGTTTATAGGCGTAGTGCATATGAGTATTTGTGCATGTGCTGAAGGCTGTTGAATACAAGTTCATTTTTGTGCTTTTGTATATTTTGGTGGATATTGTCAATGGCTGTGCATCTAATATATTTGTGTGTTTGTAAGGGCGTGTGTGTGTGTGTGTATGTGAATGCATGTATATGTATGAAATAGAGGAAGAAGAGCAAAGCTCTTCAGTGAATTTTTATCATTATGCCCATTATTTCTCGGATTGACTATACTCTCCAAACAAGTCACCCTGGAAAAGAAGTAGGGACAAAGACCATGTAAACTCAGAAAAAAGTTATTATCAATTAGTTCCTCCTTACCCTTTCACAGTGAACATGTACTGAAAATTTTAAAATGAGAATGTTTTTTAAAAATAGAAAGAAAGCTGTTTTGAAAACGTCTCTTGTGTATTTGGCATTCTCAGAAAGGCCAGAGAGGATAGACTCTCACCCACAGAATCTTGCTTTGTTTACATTCAGACAAACTGCACATCCGAAAAAACACGCCAAAAATCCCCAGCTTAGCTGTGTGTTTGCTGATCCACGTGTGAGGGTTGATGATGAAAACATTTTCCTGGTGCTGGAGGGGGAAGCTGGTGGATTTTAACTCCATGATTTCAAAAAGTTCAAATTGTAGAAGGTTTGAGTTGGCAAGGTGCTTACACATTGTCTAGTTTGACTTTCTTCTTCTTGTATGGATGGGGAAACTGAGGCTGGAGTAGGAAGGCTTCTAGCGGCTGGAGATACAGCCTTGAATAAGATAGGCAAGGTCCCCATGGGCCTGAAATGTAGGGAAGAAGATGTGAACGCCTCACCCTCCTTCTGGTCCAGTCATACTGCTTTCTTTCTGTTCTTGTAAGCGCTCTCCAGCCTCAGGGACTTGGCACTTGCTATTCCTTTTTCCTGGAATATTCTAGACCTTCCTATGGTTCATTTCTTCTCATCATCCTCAGGTCCAATATTAACCCTTCAGGAGGCTCTTCCTTACGTACATCACCTACATTACGCTCCCTCCCCACAGTCATTTCCTAGCACATCACCTGTTTAATTGTCTTTTAAATCTGTGATGGTGAATTTTATGTTAGCTTGACTGCCCAAAGCGGTACTCAGATAGCTGGTAAAACATTATTTCTGGATCTGTAAGATTTTTCAAAAAGAGATTTGAATTTGAATCAGTAGACTGAGTAAAGAAGATCCCCCCTCACCTGTATAGGTTGGTGTCATACAGTCCATTGAGGGCCCAGATAAAACAAAAGTGCAGATGAGAATTCTTTCTTCTTGAGCTAAGATGTTGACCTACTCTTGCCCCTGGATATCAGAGCTGGTTCTCAGGCCTTTATACTTGAACTGAATTGGGCCTCATGTCTTCCTTGTTTTCCAGTTCACATATGGCATTTCATGGGGGACTTTTCAACCTCCATAAATCAGTGAGCCAATTCCCATAATAAAGCCCCTCATGTACCAATATATATCCTATTGGGATGAAGATAAATTGGCATAAGAAGCCAGGGTTTTACACAAAGGACCTTCCATTCTGCTTGGAAAGATATGTGCCAGGATTGTTTCTGTTATAAGTGTCAAAATCTATCTCAAACAGACTTAAGCCAAAAGGATAAGTTCTTGGCTCATATAGCTGGAAGTTCATGAGCCTAGGCAAGAGAGCTAAGTGAGTGACAGTGGTATTCCTTCCTACATTTCTAACTTGGGCTCATGCGCATGGCAGGCAACACAGTCACTGGCAGCCCCAAATTTCCAGTCAGTCAGTTTGGCCACACATTCTCTTGCTCACACATCCAAACTAAAAGCCTGAGAAAGAATTCTCACTGGTCCTACTTCCTGGGACATATTCTTCTCTGAACCAATCATTGTAGCCCATCAAATGGGCTGCTGTGATTGGTCAGACTTTGGTAAGTTCCAACAGCAGAAGTAGAACAATGCCAGCCTCATGGAGTCCTCATGCAAATTTCTGATATAAAAGAAGAGAGAGGGGATCCTGGGCAGGTCAGAACTCCAGGGGTCCATGTGACAGGCCACGGCACAAGGGAAAGTTTCTCTTTGCTGTGCTGCCGACTTCTCCCAGGGAGACAGGTGTGAACGTGCCAGGCAGGAGAGGAGAACCATGCAGCAGCAGTCTCTGAAAGGATGCCTACTTCTAAGACTAGCCACTCAATCCTCGGGGAAAAGAGGAGGGTCTTTTCAACCAACTGCAGGTCTCCGTTGCCAGGGGGAATAGCTAAGTCCATAGACCTGTGGGAAGAATCCCGCTTGTTTAGCTCATTGCCTCTAAGAGCCATTGCTCTCCCCTTATCTCGCCTGGATAAAGAATTTCTAGTCATTTAGCTGCTTGCATTCCTCTTTGCTTCTTTGCTGCATTTAAAGGAATACTTATATTCTTCCCTAACAATGGCATTTGGTAAAGCTAGAGGTACTGTGGAGTCGAGTAGATCATGAATCAAATTTTAGTTGTATCACCTCATGTATAGGTCTTGGATAAGTTATTCTGCTTCTCTGGCTCTTTCTTTTCTTAATGGTAAAAATTTAGTAGGCATTGCTTATAGAATTACTGTGAAGATGAAATTGGAATATGTACCCAAAGCATATGGCATAGGGCCTTGGCATTGGCTTCTTCCGCAAGTGGGGGTCTTAGTGTGATTGTGATAAGGAAGAAGCTTGGCATGATGATAATGGGCATGTCACCAGATAACACTGTTGGCAGTATCATTCTTCTATTTCAAAGGACTCCAGAATCACATCTGAAACTGTGGTGGTTACAAATTTATTTGTTGTTTGTGCTTAGTGACTGGTGAAGGAAGAACCAGGTGGGGTATTAATTTATAACCAAGATTGTGCCTGGCTTCTCAGCTGTGTGACATCCTTAAAAGCAGCTTGAGCATCACTGATGGAAACAGCATAGGGAGGGTGGCCAGCATAGGGAGCAACATCATGGTCCTTAAGGTCAAGGGCTCTGTAGTCAAATCCCAGTTTGTTGTTTATTTGTTTATTTATATATTGTACTGGGGGATAAAACCCAGGGCCTCGTGCATACTTTGCAAGCACTCTACCACTGAGCTGCACCTCAGACTCTGTAAAATTTTTTATTTATCTTTGAGACAAGGTCTTGCTAAGTTACACAGGCTGCCTGTGGCCTGGAACTTGTGATCCAGCTGCCTCAGTCTCCCATGTCACTGGGGTTATAGGCGTGCACAGCTGCACCCAACCAAATTTCTCGGTCTATACTGACAGGTTGGGTGGCTTTAGTCAGGTTGTCCCGCTTCCCTAGACCTCCGTTTACCCAAACATAAAATTGAGGTGATAATGAACCTACCTCATAGTGTCATGAGAAGAACTGAATTACATGCAGTCATTCAAAGATTTGTCGAATACCTTCTATGAGCCTTTTGTTATTCAAATGTAACTCCAATGTCCAGTCTTCACAGTCTTTCTGCAGCTACCATATTGAAATTCCATTTTCCCATCTTCTATTAAAGTTTATATCATAATGCACCTGAATTTTCTTCCTAGCACTTATGATCATCTAACATTATACCATATTGTATTGTATATAACTATCTCTTTTTGCCTAAATGCCCCACATGACCCATCCCTGAATAGCAGAGAATTCACCTGTCTTGTACACTGCTATATCCCCAGGACTTCACAAAGCAACTGACAGAGTATAAGCATTCAAAAATATTTTTAACATGAATAAATGGGCAAAATGTTGGAAGTCACTACACTGCAGTGACATGGCAAAGGCAGAAGCTTTGAAATCAGACAGACCTGGGTTAAAATTGCCTTGGGAGTTGCTAAACTGGTAGGGTATAAACCCCGTTACCGGTGGTGCTTGCAGCAGTAGCACTGTGGCGTCTGATCCTGTTAGATCTCAGAAGCTAAGCAGGATTGGACCTGATTAGTACTTGGATGGGACACCACCTGGGAACACCAGCTGCTGTAGGCTTGGGAGAAGGACCCGGCAACCCACTCCCCTCAAAACAATCAACCATTGAAAACGCTATGAATAGCAGAGAAGCACTAACAATAACAGTGTTTTGCCTGTTGTACGTAGGGTTGCGGTGAGTCGGACACTGATTTGACAGTACCTAACAACAACTATTTGTGGCAGTTTATATTATTGCTTAACAGAAGCTACCTGAAAATATAGCAAACATGTGGGAAAAGAAGAGAGAGACATTCTGAGTGATGCTTCTTGAGCCCCAGATCCACCATGCCTGAAGCTGGGCTACTTGCATTTGCATTTTGTCAGCCAAACGAATCCCCTTTTGAGTTCAGTTGGTTCAGTGGATTTAAACAAGTTAATTTATGCTACTTGCAGCCCAGAGATGCCTGATTGACATACATGCACATTTTGTTGTCATTGGTGGGGAAGAGCATAAAGAAGAAAGGGCGGGGCATTCTTGTCTAGAGTTGAGGGACGTACTTTTGTGAATCCTACGGTCATGCCTCAACTGACTTTGGGCTCAGAGGTAGAAAGACAACTCTGAGCTCAATCCCTTATTTGTTACCTAAGAGCTGTGAGATTTTAGATGAGTTTCTTGTGTTCTCTGAGCCTTAGTTTCCTAATGTGTATGGTGAAGATGTATGTCTTACAGATGCTCTGTGATGATTGCTTGCTAAATCCTCTTGTGCCTGGGAGATCACCTCATGCCATAGTTTCCAGAGCTGTTGTGATGAGCTACCATAAGCTTGGTGGAGTAAAACTATAGAAATATATTCTCTAATATTTCTGGAGGCCAGAAGTTGAAAATTAAAGTGTGAGCAGGGCCAGCCGCCTTCCGTAGGATCTGGGGGAGAATCTTTGCCTTGCCTAGCCTCTGGTGGTCCCTGGCGATCCTCGGCTGTGTCACTATCTCTCCAGCCTCTGCCTGTGCTTTCCACGAGCTTCTTTCTGTCTCTGTGCTGTGTCCTTTTTTGCCTCTCATAAGGGTACTCATTGGCTTTAGAGTCCACCCTGTTCCAGGAGGATCCTATCCCAATCCTTACCTTAATTATGCAGAGACCCTGTTTCCAAGTAAGAGTGCATTCTGAGGCTTACAATAGACGTGAATTGGGGATCGCTGTTTGATGCGCTATACCCCATAACCTGAAAGTCCGACTCTTGTGTCCAGTGTCCCCTCATCCTTTATTGAGTTCATCATCCGTCTCAGTGACAGATGAACTCACAAACATGAGTGCCCCATATTACCCTCACTCTCTTTGTTGTTGTTTTGAGTCAAGGTCTCACTATGTAGTTCAAGGCTGGCCTTGAAATTGCTGTGTAATCCAGGCTAGCCTCAAACTCATAATCTTCCTACCCTAGCCTCCCAAGTGCTGGGGTTACAGGTGTGTGCTACTGCGTCCAGCCCATCCTTGCTCTCAGAAGCAGTCTCCCCATCAGCGGAGGCTGAGTTCAATGGCAGCATTGCCCTTAAGAACTTGTGAAGTAGAGTCTATCCCCAAGGGTCCAACCTCAGAGTATGTTCATAGAAACAACACTCCATTTGGGATCAGACATTCCGTCCATTTTAGCCATGTGCTTTTTCGTTATATGAATCATTTAAGTTCTGCAGTCTTCAGATTCCTGTGCTGTAGAATGGAAATTCTGGTAATAATTTCCTTCTGACCACACAGCATTGTCAAGAGCATCAAATGTTACATTGAGAGTGAAAGAACTTAATAAATTGTTAAGAGCCAGGCTCAGTGAAAGGCAAGGGTGCATGCTTTGTGGACTACATAAAGGTGGGTTGGTTCTTGGATCATTTTTACTGATCTTAATTAAAACCTCCAAATCACCATACATTAAACCTCTCATCATCCTCATTTCTCGTATTTGTTTGGATTCTGGAGTCACTAATGTTGATGGTCGTTGAAGAAGAAATGGTCCTACATGATGTCTGGAGCTGATATTTGAGCAGTGTTACTAGGAGCTCTGTCCAAGAGCAAACATCCTGTATCTCTAGCCAGGCAGGAAAACACAGATGCCCAATTACAATAAAGAAAAGTAATGCACAGTTTGTAGTATGATCCCCCCATTGATTTTGCTTCCTGAAGATGCTTAAGGGCTCTGGACGCCAAGGTGGAAGGTTTGTTTGGAAGCCAAATCTGATAGATGGAGACAGATACCTTAAGAATGACTACTACACTCATTTCCTCAATCCAGATTTTAGTTGCGGAGGTTAAAAGCAATAGCAGGAGAAAGAAACAGTGGATGAAACTAAGAGAAAAGTAATAAGTAAAAGTAAAAGACAGAGAGAAAGTATACTTTAGCAACAGCATCAATAACATCAATCACGTTGTTGTTGTTGTTAGGTGCCGACAAGTCAGATCTGATTCTTGGCGACCCTATGTGCAGCAGAATGAAAAACTCCCCGATTCTGTGCCATGCACATGGATCCTTTGATGTTGAAGACCATTATTGCAGCTACTGTGTCAATCCATTTACTGGATGGTCTTCCTTTCTTTCATTGACCTGCCAGTTTCCCAAACGTGATGTCCTTATCCAGGGATTGATCCCTCCTGATATGTCCAACATATATCAGATGCAGTCTAGCCATCCTTGCTTCCAAGGAGCACTCTGGTTGCCCTTCTTCTAAGACAGATCTGTTGGTTCTTCTGGCAGGCCATGGTATATTCAATATTCATCTCCAGCACCATAATTCAAAAGCATCAATTCTTCTCCTTTCTTGGTTATTCAGTGTCCAACTTTCACAACCGTAAGATGTGACTGAAAATACCATAGAATGAGTCAGGCACACTTTTGTCTTCAATGTGATATCTTTAGTTTTCAACACTTTAAAGAGGTCTTTTGCAACAGCTTTCTCCTGTGCAATGTGTCTTTTGATTGCTTGACTGCTGCTTCCATGAGTATTGATTGTAGAACCAAGTAAAGCAAAATATTGGACAACCTCAATCTTTTCTCCATGTATCATGAAGGTGCATACTAACCCAGTTGTAAGATTTTTGTTTTGTTGATGTTGAGGAGCAATCCACACTGAAGGCTGTGTTCTTTGATCTTCATCAGGAAATGTTTGAAACCCTCTTCACTTTCAGCAAGCAAGGTTGTGTCATCTATGTTAATAAATCTTCCTCTAGTCACGATACCACATTCTTCTTCATAAAGTCCACCTTCTTGGATTATTTGCTGAGCATAGAGTTTGAAGAGGTATGGTGAAAGGATACAGCCCTGATACACACCTGTCTTGACGTTAAACCAGGCAGTGTTTCCTTGTTCTGACTGAACAACTGTGGATGTGGAAACAAGTATGTCATTGCTCAACTCAGATGGATGTTAGGTGAAAGCAGAGACTATCAGAAAGATTTAACATCAATCATAATACATATTAATTGATCACTTGTTTGGACCAGGCACTGTGGTTCCCATATACTTTAGCACTTAGTGCTCATTACTTGATTATCATTACTCTCAACTTAAAGATGAAGAATGTCTGCCTTTAGGTTTTCCTAGAAGAAAATCCTGAGGCAAAGATTCAAATTCAGTATCTTGAGGATGATCAGGAAAAGTCAGTAGAGGTGTGGGGAGTGAAATGGTAAAGAAGAGGCAGAGACAATGTATGTGTTTTAAAACTCATTACCGCAGGAAGCACCAGAAACTTGATCCCACTGGGAAAGTCTCTGAGAAATAATACAAACTCAGGGCCTCAGAGTACCATGTGAGGGGAAGGGAGATGACGTATTCATACACCAAACCCAACACTTTTTGACTGAGAGCTACCCCCAGGGACACTTATTCTTTGACACTTTTGGCTTACCACGTGGGTAAACAAAGTGCTTTAGGTACAAAGGAGGCCCTCAAGTCTTGAAATTGAACCAGGCTGGTATGCATTGAAGTAATAAGAATGAAGGAACAGGAGGGAGCATTAAGGGTGTCTGCTGTCAGAGGGTTATGGATGTGTGTATGTGTAGAATGCATTATTTGTATATATGCACATACATACATATATATTTATAAACATGCTGCACACATCTATATTGGATATTGAGTTGAGCAAAGGATTTAAGTGTTGAGTTGAAAATGAGACTGAAATCTCCTAAGTCTTTATCTGAGCCTGTGATCACATGACACTCCAACATCAACAGGGTGCTTTGGTTGCCAAGGCCTGTCCTTAACAGGTAATCTCTTGTAATCCCACAGTGATGTCAGTGACCCTCAAAGAACATTGTTGTTGTTAGGTGCCATTGACCTGGATCTAACTCTGAGTGACCCTATGTGCAACAGAGTGAAACACTCCCTGGTTCTGTGCCACACACATATTTTCATGTTTGAGTTCATTGTTGTAGCCACTGTGTTTCTTCTCATTTTGAGTTATGCCACATCAGCAAAAGGAGGTCCCAGGGGCTTTACTCCATTTCCATCACTAAGGTCAGCTCTACTTTGAGAAGGCAATGCCTCCCCCATTATTTCTTAAATGCCTTCCAGCCGGGGAGGCTCACTTTCTGCCACTATATGTGAAAGTTCTTCTCTGGTGTTCATAGGGTTTTCAATGGCTAATTGTTTCTGGAGTGGGCTGCCGGGTCCTTCTCCCTAGTCTGTCTTAGTCTGGAAGCTCAGCTGAAATCTGTCCACCATGGGTGGCCCTGCTGTTATCTGAGATACCAGTGGCATAGCTTTCAGCGTCACAGCAACACACAAGCCCCCACAGTGGGACAAACTGACAGACACATGAGGCAGAGAGCATTAGGACTCACATTACAGGAGGTTCCGCAAGAGGTCAACCTCCAAAGTTGTGTCCAAGTTCCACCTTTGCAATTAACTCGAAATCATTTTTTTCCCTCAGTATGAACCAAGAGCCTTTTCTTATCTTCCCTTTACACAGTTCACATCCAATGGTATTTTTTAATCCACAAAAGATCATGTCTTTAAAGTTTTATGTGGCACTGTGATTGCCATCCTTTGAGCTGAAGATGCAATCAGGGAGAGAATTGATGCCTTATAATTCAATGAATGGATATCCTTGTGTGGTAATTTCTTCAGTAATTACTCATGTAAACTGTGTGTTTCTGTAATTGAAATTCAGTGTGGGGCTAATTTGTCAAAATCTATAATTTATGGTAGTGTTTCCACCTTGTCTCTTGGTGTCTCTGCTTGTCCTCATTAAAATGTTGTTCCCCCCACCACCACTTCAGATCACCATAATTATTTAGACTAGGAGGCAAAAACATACAGTGCACTTGAGAAGAAAAGTTTCTATGGACATGTTGTTGTTGTTGTTGTTAGGTGCCATTGAGTTGGTATCAGACTCATAGTGACCCTCATAGGGTTTTCAGTGGCTGATCATTTCAGGATTGCCTTGGGAGTGGATTGCCAGGCCCTTCTCCCATTTTTGCGGTGCTGGGAATTGAACTCGGGACCTCAGAGACTGCAGCGCAGCGCTCTACCCACTGAGCTAAATCCCAGCCCTCTATGGACATAGAAGTTTAAAATCCTTTTTCCAAAGGACACAATTGTTGTTTGCAATATGCATTTTCTGACTGTCTCTAAGAAGGGATTTATGAAATGGCTTTGAAGAGACTGTGTACTTCAAGTGTCTGGATAATAACATCATTTTTCTCTTGTGGTCACCAAGTATTCTAAGTGGGTCTCATGTTTATAAAAGCCTGCCGGGGGACAGGGACTGTGATGTGTGTTTTGGTAGTAGGTGACATTCAATCCCAGAGCCATCCGAGAGAAAAACTATGCTTTCTGACCTGAGGAGTTTCCATAGGATGAAGGGAGGGGGCAACTCTTTAAGGTTCCACTCCAAGCACATGCTAAAGGTATCCCAGTAAATCCCCATCTGTGGTTCTTACTATTATTTCCTCCCTAGTAGATCATAGATAACAAAGGAAGTTACATGCATCATTTGAAGGGCGCTAAACTCAAAGAGTCCCATGTATCTGTCAGCTTGTCGTGCTATGGGTATTTGCGAGCTGCAGTGATGGTGAAAGCTATGCAAGCAGTATTTTAGATACCAGCAGGGCCACCCATGGTAGACAGGCTTCAGTTGAACTTCTAGTCTAAGACAGACTAGGGAAAAGTACCCGGCAGCCCTCTCACAAAACAATTAGTCATTGAAAACCCTATGAATAGCAGAGAAGCACTGTCAAATATGTTGCCAGAAACTGAGGCCCACGTGCTGGAAGGCATTCAAGAAACAACCAGGGAAGATTTGCTTCCTCAAAGTAGTGTCAACCTTGATGATAATGGAGTAAAGCCCTTGGGACCTCTGTTTGCTGTTGTGGCACAACTCAAAATGAGAAGAAGCAGTGGCTACAACAGTGGGCTCAAACATAAAAAGATCACATGCATGGTACAGTGTCAAGCAGTGTTTCATTCTGTTGTCCTTAGGGTCTCTAAGAGTCAGATGTGACTTGATGGCCTAACAACAATGACAATAAGCTCAAAGATGATTGAAAGAAACTTTAGAGAAACTCCCACAATCAAACATATTTTTTAACAAAATTTACTTATTTCATCATCAAAATTAAGCAAAAAAAGAAGAAAAGCAGAAAACCTTTTTCTCAGAGCACCAAGATAATCTATTGATAGTATTTTGACATAGTGTAAGTTTTTCTTTTCCGTCTAGTTTTCATGTTACTTGATGTTATCTCATCCTGTGTCAGTGATTCCCCTACTGCATTCAAGATGATTAAAAACATAGCTTCAATTTTTCTTTGGGTTTTTTGTTAGTTGTTGTCGTTAGGTGCTGTCAAGTCAGTATCCAACTCATAGCAACCCTCATAGGGTTTTCAATGGCTATTTCGGGATTGCCTTGGGAGTGGATTGCCAGGTCCTTCTCCTATTTTTGTGGTGCTGGGAATTAAACTCGGGACCTCAGAGACTGCAGCACAGCGCTCTACCAGCTGAGCTAAACCCCAGCCCTGTTGTTAGGTGCCGTCGATTTGGTATCGGACTCATAGCGACCCTCATAGGGTTTTCAATGGCTGACTGTTTCAGGATTGCCTTGGGAGTGGATTGCCAGGCCCTTCTCCCATTTTTGCGGTGCTGGGAATTGAACTCGAGACCTCAGAGACTGCAGCGCAGCGCTCTACCAACTGAGCCAAATCCCTTGGGTTTTTAGAAGTATAATTTACATATAGTTAAATTCACCCTTTTAGGATGCACAACCTTAAGAATTTTGACAAATGTGTACCATCACTGTAATCAAAATATAGAACAGTTCCATTACCCCCAAAATGTTTGTCATCAGTCTCTCTCTCCATGTTCACACCCTGATAACCACTGATGTTTTTTCTGTCCTTCTTGAGAAATGTCAGTTAATGACTGTAGTAATTGTACAAGTAGATATGCCATAATTTTATAAACAATTTCCTTCCTTTAAAATATGTTGTTGTTGTTGTTAGGTGCCATCAAGTTGGAGTCCAACTCATAGCGACCCTCATAGGGTTTTCAATGGCTGACTGTTTTGGGATTTAGCTCAGTTGGTAGAGTGCCACTCTGCAGTCTCTGAGGTCCCGAGTTCGATTCCCAGCACCGCAAAAATGGGAGAAGGACGTGGCAATCCACTCCCAAGGCAATCCCGAAACAATCAGCCATTGAAAACCCTATGAAGGTCACTATGAGTCAGAAAGAACTTGATCGCGCTTTTAAAATATAGTTTATTCTAATTTTACCTATTATAAATAATACTGTAATGAATAGGTTTGTGCCTATATCTTTCCCAGGATGCTAGTTAATTACCTTATGGGATTTCAGAAGTGGGAATGATGCCTAAGAGATTATGAAAAAGTCTAAGCTTGACTCCTAGAACAAGACACCAAATAAATGTACTTGATACCAAAAGTCCAAAGGAACTATTTGTAAAAGCATCAGAACATAGCGGGAAGAATGTGGAATTTATAGTAGGGAAACACTAGACTGGGGGCCCAGCACTTCTGATCATGCTACTATGCTGTTTAGTCTTCAACTTTTCAGAAAAAATACAAAAATCTTAGCTTGATATTCACAGTCCTTTGTCCCTTTGTCATCTTCCCCATGCCTTTTTCCATTGCTAAACCCTGACCTACATCTGTGTCTATATCTATTTATCTATATGTGTGGCATGATCTATGTGCCTAGTACTTGCAGGTGCCTCAGCCTTCCCTCATGGGTCCTGCATGTGCTGTTTTCTCTCATGGTTCTTATATTTGCACATTGTCCCCTTTTCTGAAACATTTCCTTTCTCCTGCACTGTCCCCTTCTTGGCTAGCCTTCTTTATGATTCCTCAATGCTGAGATGCACTATGTGCCCTCATTTGTGAGCCCACAGTACTTCAGCTTCTCTCTGTGTTAGGATGCCTGCATTCATGTGTCCAACAATTACATATTGAGAGTCTACGGTGTCCTGGATATTATGACACCTCAGTCAACAAGAAAGACACAATCCCTGTCAATTGGAAAATGCTATATTCTTACATAGGAGGAAATGATATTGGAGGAGACACCCAAACGATGCAAAGACACAGCCGTAGGAATATGTAGATGAGAAGGTCTTTAAGCAGGTGGAAAAACAAATACAAATTAGAGTGAAAGTGCTTGGCATATTTGAGGACCAAGAGAAAGGCTACGTGACTAATATCTGGTAGGTCAGAGGCAAGGTTGTAGAAAATAAAGTTGGAGAACAAAGCATATCCAGAACACTTCAGGCTTATAGACCATAATAGAGAGTATGAATTTTATTGCAAATATAGTGAAACAATTAGAGCTTTCTAATTAGGAGAGTGACAGAATATGACATGTTTTAAGAACATCCTCTGACTTCTGGATGCCAAAGAAGGAAATTACAAAAGAAACTCCACTAAGTACAAGACCATAGGAGCCATCTGGGGCCAAAACAATAATGGCTTCAACCAGGAGTCAGCAAAGTTTTTCTGTAATGAGCCAAATAGTAAAACTTTTAGACTGTGGGCCAAATAGTTTCCGCCACTCAGTTCTGCAATGTAGTATGAAAACAGCTATAAATAACATGCAGATAAAGGGGCTGACTATTCTGCAAGGAAACTTTATTTTCAAAAATAAATTGCAAACTAGGTTTGGTCCAAGGGCCACAGTTTGTAGACCCCTGGATTATACTCTAAGAGTTGTGGTGAAGGTAGTGATAAATGATTAGATTGAGCATCTGTTTTGGACATAGAATGGGTTTTCTCAGAAAAAGAGTTCTGTTTGACCTAAGAAATTTAAGATGTCTGTCAGAGGTCAGTGTGAAGATGTGGATTCAAAAATGGGAGAGCTAAGTAGAGAGGAAAACATTGTAGAAAGGTTGGCTAACAATATTAATTCTGGGATCATCAACCTAGGTGATATTTCAAACAATGAAAATGAATATGGCCATCTGATGAAAGAGTTTACATGGTGTGCTGATCAGTCTTGGTTGTCAACTTGATTGGGTTGAGAGACACCTAGAAGATTAGTAAAGCACACCTCTGGGTGTGTCTTCAAGGGTGATCATGAGGGCTCTGACCTAGTGAATGATTTAATCCGTTGATAGATTCAAAATTTGAAAAGATTATCAGGAGGTGGTGGAGATGTGGAAGGTTGGGCCTAGCTGGAGGAATTAAGTTGCTGTGGGGCTTGTCTTTGAAGGGCACAATTTGGCCCTGGCCCCTTCCTGTTCCTCTTCTCTGCTTCCTGTTTGCCATGAGGTAAGCAACCTCTGCCACATTCTCTGCTGTCATGTTATTCTGCCTCACCTCTGGTCCAAAGGAATGGATCTAGTTGAACTAGGGCTGAAACTTCTGAAACCCAAAGCCAAAATAGACGTTTCCTCCTTTTAAATTGTTTCTTTCATGTATGTGTCATAATGATATGCATTCTGACTAATATAAATGGAGAAGAACAGACTAGGAGAAGAGAGAACAGGATAAAGACTGAAACACGGAGCGTTTCAGCATTTAGGGTTTGGCATATAAAGCAGATGCAGCAAGAACTGAAGAGGATCTCTGGTTATGAGAATGGCATCTTCAGAGTCAGGGGAGGATAGGGTTTTAACAGAAGGAACAAATGCACTGAGAATTCTGATAGGAGGATTGACAATTAATCATTAATTTCAGCAATGTGGAAATTATTTGTGACCTTAATAAGAATATATTCTGTGAAATGGTGTGGCTAAGAAACATAGGGAAATAGTGAGACTAAGCCTAGAATATGGGATGCTTTACTATAAATTGGAAAGATAAACAGGGTGGTGTATGGAAGAGATGTGGCACCAAGGGAAGTATTCTTATAAAATGAGAGCTACCACAGTGTGTCTGTATACTTATGGGAGCAATTCACAAAGATAGAAGAATTGATGCAGAAGAAATAAGGGACAATCAAAGCAGCAAAGCCCTTGTATTGTAGAAGGGAGATGTTTGCTTAGTGGAGGAGTTTCTATTTGATGCAATGTCTGTCCTGTGAAACAGGGAATTCAGAATTAGTGCAGATGCTCATATTTTTGGTGGTAGGGCTGGGATGATGAGGAGGTCCTTATGAATACTTCTGTTTTCTCAGCGTAACAAGAGAGAAAGTTCATCAAGGCTGAAAGAGGAGGCACTGGGGCTGGAAGAGAAAATGTTTCATAGTCTTCTTGGAAAAATAGAAAGGCAAACTTTCCAGATAAACCTGGCAGGATTTCCCAGCAAGACTGTGATCATTGGGTAAACTGAGGTCAGTCAGTTTGGTGCACATTTTCTCCACCCATTCTGAGCTGCTAGGCTCAGAATGGGGGAGTGCTGAATTTAGCTTGGCTGGGGAAACAAAATAGAGGAGAAGAGGTAAGAGAGCTAAGGGTATCTCCCAAATGATATGATACAGTACTTGTCCACAAATCTTAACCATGTGAAATAGAAGACAATCATAGTGTTGGGGGACCGTGCTTTATAGGTCTCAATGATGGGGAAAAATGATTGCTTTAGAGGGTCTCACAAAAAGTGAGCTCTAAGGATACATGGGTGTACTCTGAGAAAGGAATGCCTAAATTTGGGATCTTGAGTCAGATGGACTCAAGGTTCTAGAGTGAAACCATGTAAATGGGCTGAGGTGGAGCAGAAGAGATTTGTGGAGGTCTGGTAGCCCTGAGGTGCTAGGGAGTGGGGTGGATAAATTATGTGGATATTGATGTCACAAGGAAGGTGGGAGAATAATGGTGGACAGGAAGACAACGTTCTGGGTTCCACAGTCTTCAGTGAATGAGAGTGAGTAGCTGGAAGATCAGCAGATGACTGAAAAGAAGGGGCTGTGGGTGGTCAAAGTTTGGCTTGGATTTCAAAGGATGTGAATTCTTAGAGGCAGGAAGGAAAAGAAATGGCTGGAAAGCAGCCAGGCGAAATATTAAGGACACTTTTCTACCTTTTGGTACCTTAGAGAAGAATATCATTGCTCTCAGAAAAATAGCTATATTTTGATCAGCATACATGCATCATACACACAGCCATGTGCTACATAGTGACCTTTTGGTCAACAACAAACAATATGTACAATGGTGGTCCCATAGGATTATATTTCCTGGTGACATCATCACTGTCTTAGTGTGGACAAGTTTGCCCTGTGGTATTTGCAGGATGATGAAATTTACTATCAACGTGTTTCTCAGAGCTTATCCTGTTATTAAGTGAAGCACAATGTTATATACATGTATACACACACGTACATAAACATCCATGTGTATATATTTATGTATACAGTATTATACTGGCAAAAAAACAATGAGGTGAGATCAGGCAACCTGCCCCAGGCTACAGGGCAGCGTCTTGGATTCAAGCCCAAGCCTGCCTGATTCTAGAACCTCTGCTCTTGTTGGGCATGATTCATGAATCTGAGCGGCATGCTCTCTATAGTTCTGCCGTGGGTTACCTCCTCCAGCTGTGTTTTCTCTGTGCTGGCCATGTAGCTTCGTCCTTCAAAGGTCATCCCCTGCGGTTACTCAGGAGGCACTGGGGACTTACAGCCTTGTCTAGGGCTAGGCTTATCCCAGAATCCTTGGATTTTGCCTTCAAGGTTAACAACCTACATCCCAGGGAATTCACCCTTGACTTTTCCCCCATCCCAGATTCTAATCAGAGCAGGGATAAGTCAGTACTGACAGCTGGTTTTCATTCTCCTGGTGCTGACAGGAAGATAATGAGTCCAATTGGCCCTGCAAATGAAATGCAGCTCTGGAAGGGAATTATCATCAGACTCCTCAGTGAGGACAGTGGAGTAGGGGATGTAAATTAAAGTGATAACTGCCAGTTTGGTGGGCATTCAGACCATCTTCTTAAGTCTTTCTTCTTCTTTGTGTCGTCACTAACTTTGACAAAGCAGGCAACTGGTAAATGGAAGAAAGATAAAACAATGCTTAAGTGTTGTGATAATTCATCTTTAATAGCTCTCATGTAGGCCCTGGGCCACACACTGAACACAAATCATTCTACTCCATCTATACAATAATCCTACAAAATGAGTATTTCCTTCTTCTTGCCTCTACTTTACAGGTAGGCAGTTCACTCACATTGTGATGTGCATCTTGAGGTCGCACATGCATCTCTCACTTCAAAAGTCATCTTCCTGTCTGTTTTGTGGTTGTCCTTCCTCAGGCACACTATTCACCAGTCTTGATTTTGCTTAGCAGCTAGAGAGATGAAGAGAAGCCACATCAGGAGACTGAATTTAATTTCCTTGTTGTCTTCCATTCCTCTGCATTCCAGACTCTAGTGGTAGAAGGACCTGGCAGCCCACTCCCAAAAAACAATCATCCATTGAAAACATTATGAATGCCAGAGAAGCACTGACAGCAGTGCTGTGCATGGCATAGTGTCAGATAGTGTTTCATCTATTGTACATAGAGTCGTTATGAGTTGGACCTTACTCAATGGCACCTAACAACAACAACAGACACTAGTGCTTGGCTGCTGGGCTTTACTATCACCTGCCAGCTATGTGACCTTAGGCAAATTACTTAGTCTCTCTGAACACCATTTTCTCCATCTGTAAGATTGGGATGATTATAACTTCTATCTTATAGGGCTGTTGTGAAGATTAAATAATTTAAGTATGTAAAGCACTGCAAACTGACACATGGGCAGCAATAGCTGTTATTTTTATAGTTGCTGTTGTTTTTATTGTTAGCAGCAATTGGGCTCGTGATGATAATGATGATGAAGGCATCAATGACAAGAGCTAATCATTTGTTGTGGCTTTACTGGGGTGCCAGGGTTGACTGGGACACATGATTTACATGTAGTTTCATAATTAACCCTCATCAGTTAGGATACTTTTGGATGCAGTGACAGAAATTGCAACTCCAGCTGGCTTAAATGATGGGTCATTTATTACTGCCTAGAACAGGAGACTCAGAATAAGCCAGGTTTCAATGTGGGTTGATTAAGGAGATCAATGGTGATACAAGGACCCAGGCTCTTTTGATTTCTTTTTGCTCTTCACTGCTTTGTTCAGTGTTGGCTTCACCCATCGTTGTTGTTGTTAGATGTCCTTGTGTCAGATCTGACCCTATGTGCAGCAGAATGGAACCCTTCCTGACACTGTGCCATGCCCAGCACTATGTCAGTGTTTCTTTGCTATTCATAGGGTTTCCAATGGCTGACTGTTTCAGGATTGTTTCAGGAGTGGGCTGTCAGGTCTTTCTCCCATGTTTTGTCGTGTTGGGGATCAAACCCACAGCTTCAGAGTGCACAGAGCAGCACTCTACCAACTGAGCTAAACCCCAGCCCTGGCCTCATCCACAGGCTGGAGATGAAATGGGTGGTGTGGCTCAAGCATTATATACAGACCAGACAACATCCAGAAATGCAAAAGAAGCTCTTGGAAAGAGGAAACTTTTCCCAAAACTCCTGAGCATGCTTCTGCTCTTATCTCATTGGTCAAAGAAGTGTCCCATGGCCATCCTTGAGCCAATGGCCTGGGATTTCCCACACCAGTCAGGCCACCCTTGGAGGATGGGATTAGTTTACTCTTCTGTGCAGAAAAAGGAAGGAGAAAATGGGTCTGGGTGGGCAAAAATCAGGGTCTACCTCCTGTAGGTGTTGTTATTCCTTTTTCATTGGTTTGTTTGTTTTTTGAGACAGGTTCTTGTTATGAAGCCATGGCTATCCTGGAACTCGCTGTGTAGCCCAGGCTGGCATCAAGCTTGTGCAGTCCTCCTGCCTCTGCCTCCCAAGTGCAGGGATTGCAGGTGTTTGCCACCATCCTTGCTGTTATTCCTTTTAAATAGAGAAGAAAACTAAGGTATAAAAGGTTAAGTAATTTCACAGAGTCATCAAATCAAAAGTGGAATACCAACCCAACTGCGTCTAGTTGTAAGATACATATTCTTTATTGTTGTGGTGGTGGTTGTTTTTAGATGCCATGGAGTCAGGTCTAACTCATAGCAACCCTCATAGGAATTTCAATGGCTGATTGTTTCAGGATTGCTTTGGGAGTGGATTGCCACGTCCTCCTCCCTCCTTTTTTTTTTGCTTTGCTGGGGAATTGAACATGTGTCCTCAGAGAGTGCAGAGTGGCACTCTAGACACACTAAAGCTTCATTGGCTATGGTAAGGAAATGTGACCATTATTATTGAGCATATAGTGTTAGGCACTGTGTAGACATATTACAAGAATCATATTTTACTCCTTAAATTAACCCAATGAATTAGGCATTTTAAATCAATCTAATAGTGGGGCAGGATAAACTGAGGTTCAGACAAGGGCATGTGGTTGACTGGGTGCCACTAATTAATAAGTGGTAAAGCCAGATTTGAACATAGCTCTGTCTGGCTCTAACTTTTTCTATGATCCCTCTTACCCCCAAATAGAATGTCCTCGCACTCTTCTATTTTGGGGACTCATATGAGGAAAAATCATACTTTTAATGAGGATACTGATGCATTTTAACTCAATGACCCAGTTTTATTTTATTTTTCGTTTTTACTTTAGACACTTTCAAAGCCATGCCCCAGTGAACTTTTTCCTTTTTTTGCATTCAGAGTTCTGTGACCTCTCCTTCCCACTTGCCTTCACTGAGAACTTTGAGGATAAAACATCTTAATTGGCTGTTCTGATGCCCCGGAGCTGCAGTAGTCAGGACTGTGGAAATGGCCTCTTTGGGTGATAAGGCGTGCCGCCTCTTCTCCCTTGGCCACGAGCAAGGGGAGAGGTGAGGATAATATAATCACACAAAACCCAGGCCATCCTCAGCTCTTGGGTGGCATGCCCAAGGAAGTCTCTCTCCTTTGAATTGCCTGACATCTCTGCTGGTTCTAAGACAGGGAAAGGGTTATGACTGGTGGCAGCCCCATCAAAGTGCTAAGTGATAATACTAGTGTTTAATTTTCACTGATCAAAAAACTATGGTTCACAGAGGTAAAATAACTATCTAAGATCACACAGGTATTGAGAATGAGTTTGGAGTTTACTTATGTCTGACTCTGAATCTTGGAGTTTTCTATTGTGTTTCCTGGATTGTAAATTTCTAGGCAGTACCTGCCAGAGTATTACACATCTTTGAACTTCCTCCTACACACAGTCATATTAATTTATGTCCTTTTGGTTGCTAATAACAGAAACATACTCAGATTATCATAAGCAAAAGAGGGCAAAATGATTATAAGTTACTGAGGCTTCTCACCAAACCCAAGAGTCTAAGAACCAAACAGGAATAACCAGGAACTTGAATCCCATCGAGACTTTCTCTCTGCCTCTTAAATAAACTTCTTTCTCTGTGTTTTCTTCATTCTTCTTTCTCACTGCAGACTATTCTCTTTACTTTCCACATGCACAAGGAAAATACTGACTGCTAGCACCTCTTTACAGTTGATGAGGCTGGTCATGTGACTGTGCAGAGCTTTCCTTTCCTCTCTCTCTTTCCCCTCTTCTCTCTCTTCCCCTCCCAATTCTGTGTTCTCAGGGAACAGGTTAACAAGCCTAAAAAATCTTGTACATCCAGCCTTAGCCCAATCATCTGTATCCATAGGCTGAGAGTAATGTTATAGCAGCTCCCAGTAGAATCTTGTAGATGGAGGGTGGGCTGTGTTCTTCAAAAAATTGAGGTGAGATTCCAAAAGTTGTGGTTGTTCCAGACAGATAATCTAAAAGTTCTCCTTTTAAAACAAACAAACAAACAACCCCAAGACTTTATAAAAGTCTTCTCATCATGAAGATCCTGTGATTTATGTGAAAAACAACAGAACAGTGTTCATTGACATGGATGCTCAGTAAATCCAACAGGTTATAGAATAGAGTAATCATCATTGTTATTGATTTCTTTCCTTGAAAACTGAGGTGGAAAAAAAATATGTTGCCATCTGGCAAGGAGAAAAAGTCAGTGCATGAGCTCAGAGAGAAATGAATAAAAGGTCCTAGAGTTCTTAGAGCTGAAGGTGTGTTTGTCTTTGAGAAGAGGTCTTTTGTTTACAGGGACAGTTAAGCTTTGGGGGATTTTTTTCTCCTTTATTTAAAAGAATGTGCTTAACCACTAATGTGTATCGGGATTACCCAAGGTACTTACAGACTACAGATGCGTAGGTCCCCCCTCCTTGGATTCTGATTCAGTTGGTCTGGGTTAGGCCCCATGCATCAACTTTTCAAAAAGTTTCTGAGGTGAGCTAATACACACAGAGGGCAGAACCACTGGCTTGAAGTGCAAAGCAGTTGCTTTGGGAGCCTATTCCAAGAAGACATGGTGCCCAAACAGCCTCACAATCTCAGGCGGCCAGGGAAAACGTGGTTTGCCACAAGCAGTCACTGGCAAGGCTCTGAAATGATGTCCTCCTCAGGACATGCTGAGCTGAAGTCATTGATGCGTCTCTCCTAGAGTAAGACCTGGCTTTTACAGTTACAAGAAAAATAACTGAAGCTCAGGTGGGCCCTCTTAGTGTCAGGTCCCTTCCTCCTGGCTCCAGGTTGCTTTGTCCTTTGAATTTTGCATCTCCCGTTGGAAATGGTGTTAGAGCCTATTAGGAACAGCTCTCAAAGTCCCAAGGCAGAGGGACAGCCAGTTCCAGTGGCTGTTCCTGATGTCTAGCCAACTGCAAGAGCAGAAGGAGGATCTGTGCCTCGCTCAGTGCTTACATGAGGGAGAACCATCAGTCTCAGCTCTCTATCCACTGGCTTTCTAGACAGTTACGACAACTTCCCTGCCTGTGCAAAGTCGAGGCCAGCACCTTGCCTTTTTATAACACTTTGCAACTTACGAAGCCCCCTCACGAATACCTCAGTCTGCTCCATAGTGTGATAACACAAACCACAGGAGGCATATACGATGTGTTTAGGTGGCACAGAGAGATTTTTAATAGTTATCTTAATGCGTTTAATTAACATGTGAAAATCATGATTTCACAGGTATTATTTCTTACGGTAAAACAGATGACAAAGGTCCCCCCTTCTTTTATTGAGTTGATTTAAACTAAAGAGAAGTATTAATTTCAGATAGTGGGCAGATATGTTAAGAAATGATGATGCATTTTAAAGATGGACAAAGTCTGGAAAATACTGTCTGTCTGTCTGTCTTTCTGTCTGTCTGTCTGTCTGTCTGTCTTTCTTTCTTTCTTTCTTTCTTTCTTTCTTTCTTTCTTTCCAGTTACCAACAATGAGAGTAAGCAAATTGTCACTCATTCTTAGCACCATTTTATGGGTTAGTAAATCCAGGAGCTGAGAGTTTAAACAACTCATCCAGTCTCTGCATGGCATAAGTTCATATATTCTGAATGCAGCTCCAGGTTTCTTTCCACCACCTGAATCCTCGACAGAGTCTAAATCAGAGCCTGTTTTCCTGGGAGGTGAGGGAAGGATTTCAGAGTCACTCACACTCCCTCTGTTGTAGCTTTGCAGGATTAATTATCTGTGCGGCTCTGAATACAAAACAGAGTGGACTGATGCTGCAATTCTCAGGGCAGCGGCAGAGGCATGGCCAGGAATTGCAGATACAAATGCTTAGACCTCCTCTCCAGCTGCCAGATGAGGAACTCTGAGGATCAGGCTCAGAGCTTTGTTTCATCAAGTCCATAGGCTGATTCTGATGTATACTGAAGTTGAAGAATTATGTTGTGGTTTTAACTGGGAGTGACTGTTCCCCTCCCCTGACATGTTTGGCAATGTCCGTAGACATTTTTGGTATCCCAAAGGGAGTGAGAGGTGCTGTAGATACTAGCAATCAGAGCCAGGGATGCTGCTGAACATCCAACAGCATACAGGGCAACTCCTACCCCCAACACACAAAGAATCGTTGTTGTTGTTGTTAGGTGCTGGCAAGTTGGGTCTGGCTCACAGTGACACTATGTACAACAGAATGAAACACTCTTTGACACTGCACCATGCCTGGCACTGTGTCGGTGCTTCTCTGCTTTTCATAGGGTTTTCGACGGCTGATTGTCTTCAGAATTGTTTCTGGAGTGGGCTTCCATTTGTGCTGGGCTGGGGATTGAACACAGGGCCTCCGAGTGCACAGAGCAAACACTCTACCAAGTGAGCTAAACCCCAGCCCCACCCACAAAGAATTACCCAGCCCCAAATGCCAGCAGTGCTAAGGAAGAGAAGCACCACACCGTTGGCCAGTGCTCACAGGCGGGTGGCCAGCAGGCACAGGTCTTCTGCAGGTTGCTTGCAGCCATGTTTAAGACACCTCCAGCGGATATCACATTGTAGCTGGTGTTGGTGGTGGGATTGTAACCCGAGAAACCAGAGAAGGCAGAGGAGAACATGCAGGGTTTATGTTTGGTGCATCCCACCTGCCGCCTCTTGGCACTTTGGACTTCAGACAGCCCCCTGGATGCCAAAGTTCCCCCTCGCCAGGACAGAATGCATGTTCGAGTCCCTGAGAACGAGGCAGTGTCACAGAATGGTTAGCAACACCATCTGGAGAGGGACCTTCCTCAGAGTGAGACCTCAGCTTCACCCCTTCTCAGCTGTGTGACTCCAGGCAAACTCCTCACTTTCCTGAGCCTTGTGTCCCCACCTGCAAAGTGGAGGTGATAGCAATAGTCACAAGGATCCAGTGGGACCAGGCATGGAAAGCTCTCAAAGCAGAGAAGACTTGCTGTTTGCTAATTGTGCCAATCATCGATCTTGTGCACTGACTCCTTGGGTCTTCTCTCTATTCCCTTTATACTCAGTGAAAATCGCGGATGCCCACCTCCCTGTGCCCAGAGCAAGCCTTTTCTGTCTCCTCACGTAGCATATGCACCAGTTTCTCCCCCTGCTGCTAGGACCCTGGCCCTGGCCCCGGACATTTGGTGTGGTTTACCCATGGGGAAAGGACAGATGTCTGGCATGACCATAGCCTCCCTAACTGCGGAGAATTAATTTTAAATGATAGGCAATCAGCATTAGAGAAGATGTTTTCAGTCAGAGAATGGCTCTGCCTCATAGCCAAGCTCTCCCCGCAGCTTTTATAAGGTCTGCCCAGACCACGTTAATGTGGCTTTCAGAATAATAAAGGGAGAGAGTCAGAATCTGTCTGCTCTCATTAAGTCCGAAGCTTGCCTGCATATTACGATATATAGAAGTTGCAGTGTAGAGGACAGCCAGCCTCCAAGTCACGGTAGGCTGAAGGGAGCAGGTGTGAGGCTCTTCATTATCAGCCCAGGAAGCAAATGGGGTGGGCATCATTCACAGAGGATCCCCAACTTGTGTGTTGATGATCGGACTCCTGAGGGAGGGGCTGAGGGGGACTCTCCGAGCATGTCATTAGGACGGGGCCTTTCAAGGTCCTTGTCCTCCAGTGTGACCTAAGGAACATGCCAGTGCTCCCCCAAGTGTCCCAGTTTTCATGCACCTGAAGCCAGACTCTTTCTGCCTTTGCATCTGGGTTTCATAATGGGAAATCTGCTCTGAGTCTAAACAGAAAAATACTCACGCAGCCTCTCTTACTAACAATGCTCTCTGCTTATGTGGAATCACGAGAAAGCAGTCTGAAGAGACTTCAGATCCCAGGGCTGGGGGAAGACAGGGGTGGGGGATTCAGTCATTCAGGGGAGTTTCTGACGGATACGTTGTGGAGGTTGTTGTTTCGAACTTCTGTTTCTGGGACTCAGAATACCTTTCAGGGAATGTGTGGGCTTCATACAAAAATGTTACCAGCCAGCCTCTGACTCCACCAGAGGGAGTTATGTCTTGAGTGTTTTTATGAGCCATACTGTAAGGATCAATCTAATGGGTGAAGCCTTCCACTTCAAAGTTTTGTTTAGTTTTCAGGGACAAGTGATATTTTGGTGACCCATCCAACAATGTCTACAGCCATACCACTGTGATGTCCTATCTCATCAGATCTTGGAAGCTAAGCAGGGTCAGGCCTGGCTAGTCCTTGGAATGGAGACTGCCTGGGAACACCAGGTGCTGTAGCCTTGGGAGGAGGACCTGGAAGCCCACTCCCAAAACAATGAGCTCTTGAAAACGCTGGGAGTAACAGAGATGCATTGACATAGTTCCAGGCACAGCATAGTGTTGGGGAGTGTTTCATTCTGTTGTACATTGGGTTGCTATGAGTTAGATCTGACTCAAGGGCACCTAACAACAACAACAATATCCAACAACAGTTGTAGGGGGAAATCTGCTAAAGATTAAGAACATTTAGTATAATAAACATAAAACAGTTAAGTGGCACAGACTTCAATACACTAAACTCTATATCTGGCACAAGGGCACAAGTGACTCTTTACCTGGCTATGCTTTAGAATGCCAAACCCCCAACTAACAAAACCAGAATTCTTGAGGATTGTCTTATTAAAACCTTCCCATAGAAGGGTCACTATGAGTTGGACCCACTGCAGGGTCATAGGGTCCCTATGAGTTGGACCTGACTCCACAGCACCTAACAACCACCACCACCACCACAACAACTCACAAAAAATTCATACAAGTAGAAAGGAGACCATTGGTGGGGAGGGAGGGGATTGAGGAGGATGGTCATGAGAGGATGAGGGGAAAGTTTACGTGAGCAGAGTACAATGGAATGCATGTGTGGAAATGTCATAATGAGGCCTGTTAAGTTGTACATTAAAAATTACTAATAAAAAAAGTTTAAAAACAATGAAAAGAAAAAAAAGAAAAACCTTCCTAGATGATTTCACTGGGAAGTCAGCATGGTGAACCACTGACCTAACCTGGAGGAATCGAACATGACACACTTTGTTCCCTTAAGAAAGCAAACAGAGACTATCATAGAAATGAATGTCGGTGTACCCTGGTGATGTATACTGTAAAAAGCATAGGGATTTTGGAGAGAATGGAATGACTAATTTTCCTTGGGAGGCAAGGGGGCATTTCATGGAAGAGGTGTTAAGATAATTTTGAAGAAGATACAAGATTTTACCAACATGGCAAGCTAGTAAGAAGATTTGAGAGGAAGGAAGCTGGCATGCTGCATGCCCAATTAGAGAAAGACCAGAAGATGCTGGGAATTTTCCACCCAGTAACTATCAGATGTGGAATGATTCATGCAGAATGGTCAACCGAACCTGGCAACTGCTCCTGACTGATGAGAAATCAGTGGCTAGAATAGAATAAAAAAATCTCCCTTTCCTTTCAGCAGAGCTGATAGGGTTGGAGCTGAGAGGTGGAAGGCAGTATGTGTGCAGAGTTGTCCTTCCTAGCTTAAGAGGGGACAGGGAGGCTCTTGGAGGACAGCCACCCTCTTGTCTTTTTAACATTTTTTAAAGCATTTGTTGGCACTTAACGCACACTTTGTGGATTAGAGCTACCAGGACACTCTGTCTGTCTGTCTGTCTATCTATCTGTCTGTCTGTCTGTCTCTCTCTCTCTCTCTCTCACACACACACACACACACACACACACACACACACACACACACACACACACCCTCTTATCTTCTCCTGGGCTCTTCTGCTGAAGGACTTGACCCTCATATGGCAGCCTGTTTTAGGTTTCCCATTCACAGAGCTTTTCAGTGGCCTAGTCACGCCACCTCCCTGGCAGGGGCAGCTCCAGTCTTATTTTTGGTAGCATTTACTGCCATTGGTTTATTGACCAAGCTCCAAAAGTTTGGCGGCAGGGCAGGAGCTCCGCTTTCCCTTGCAGTGGGAACATCTTGTCCTGACCTTCCCACGTAACGTGGGTGCCCTGTGTGGAAGCTGACCCTGTCTTAAACCTACTGCCAGCATCACCCTCGTTTCTAGTTGCTTCTGGTGGTTGGTGATGGGGCTATTTCTCTAACTCCTGTCGCCCTGAAGTTTTGTGTCTTCTGAAGGCTGGATTGTGCACAAGAGGCAAACGAAGTATTAGTACTTTTCAAGTTGTGGCATTTTCATGACGGAGTTGTGGCTAATAGAAACAAAGACAGCCATAACTGCAGAAATGGACTTTGTGACTTGGAACTTGGTGTGAACTCCGCAGATGAGGCGTGCATGTTGGCAGTGGCATTCATGTCTGGAAATGCTATTTGAGGTCCACACCTGTCAGACCGCCTGCTCATTGCCGGTTGAGTTGTGAGCAGGCTCATCCATCAATTGACATCCCGCCAGTCACTGTAATTCATAGTGGAATCACTGTTAACGATTGTACCTAACAGTGGATCCACTGTTAACAACTACAATATTTTCATTATTTCTTGCCACTTTCCTCCTGGCCTTAATACTCATCAGATCTTTTACTTTCTTCTTTTTTTCTCCTTTATTCGTAAATGTTGGTGGAATGCAGAGTAATACAGCATTTGCCTTTTCCATTATGCCACTATTACATCAGTTTTGGTTGCACTTTTATCAACTTATGAGGTTTATAGGACCTTTTGAGTGATATGTAGTAAAACTCTTGCACATTTGGGTTATGTTCCCTTATTTTCCCCATGTACTCATGAACTTGGATCATTTACATTGAGATTATCCGTTTCCCCTCTCCCACTTTATCCCTCTACGTTGGTTCTCCTCCCTATCCCAACTTCTGCCATCTTCGCTTCCCTTTAAACATTTTACTTTTATCTTTGATACTCTCGTGATAAAGATTGTTGTGAGGTGCCATTGAGTCGAATCCTACTCACTGTGACCGTGCATACAACAGAATGAAACACTCCCCCCCGACACTGTGCCATGGCTGTGATCTTTTTTATGTTTAAGCCCCTTGTTGCAGTCACTGTGTCAAATCATCTAGTTGAGGGTCTTCCTTTTTTTCACTGCCCTGCCACATGATGTCCTTCTCTAGGGACTGGTCCCTCCTGACTATATGTGCAAAATACATCAGACACAGTCTAACAATCCTTGCTTCCAAGGAGCACTCTGGTTGCACTTCTTCTAGACAGATCTGTTGGTTCTTTTGGTAGTCCATGGTATATTCAATATTGACTTCCAACAAAGGCATCAATTCTTCTCCTTTCTCCCTCACTCAGTGTCCAGCTTTCACAACTGTATGATGCAACTGAAAATACCATGGCATGAGTGTGAAAAGGATGTCTTGAAAGATTTAAAGGGACTCTTTCCTTCTGTTTTGTGGCAAATCATATTTGCTTTGATTTAAATGTCTACCCAAATGCAACAGTGTTGGGAGGTGGGGACGATGAAAGGTGATTAGGCCATGAGGGCTCTGTCCCCACGAAAGGGTTGGTGCTCTTATCGCTGGAGTGGGCTCATTATCTCAGGAATGGGTGCCTTAGAAAAAGGCGAGTTCAGCTCCCTTTTCTTCCCACTCTTGCCCTTCTACGTTCTTGCAAAGGATGATGCAGCAGGAAGACCCTTAGCAGATTCTGGCCCTTCTGACTTGGACTCACCATCCTGCAGAACCATGAGAAGTAAATTTATGTTCATCATGAATGACTCAGTCTGTAATATCCGGCTAAAGCCGTGCAAAACAGACCAAGGCTACTGAATACAGCTTTGGCAGAAGTAGGGTAGAGATGCCACCTTGGGAGAGAGAAGGGTACAGAGTAGGGAGCAACTTGGCAAGAGAGGAAGAAGCAGCTGAAGTCCCATTTCTGCCATTTCAGGTGGCTGGGGAGGAATAAGTTAGTGGCTTGGTGGGGCAGGTGTTGGAACACATGCATCGTGATCACCCTCTTTGGGCTGAAGAGCAGGGAGGGAAAACCAGCTAGGTGGATGGAGAGGGCAGAAGGATGAAAGCAGAACAGAATTTTTCTTTTCCTGGTTTCTCTTGGGGATTTATAAGACCTCCCCAAATACAAAATCTATCAAAAGACTGTTAACCCCTCTCCACATCAACATGTGGCTCTGCAGAATAGCCAAGTCATGCTGTAGGCAGGTGAAGTTAGTCTGAGACAGACAGACAGCATCTTAAGCCTTCCTTGGCTCTCATGGGGAAGACAAAGAACTGGAATTTGTCTGAGTCAATTTGAGATTGACTAGGGTGCTTGCCTTAGGAGTTGCTGGACCTGAGGCATCGTGGTCCATGTCGTCATGTGCTGCAGGTGGGCTACTTGGCCTGGGAGCTGCAAGGTGTGCTCCACCTCGGGAGTCTGTGGAGCATGAGGAGGAGGAGAGAAGATCCTGTCACATCCTGCCTGGGCTAGGAGAGCACAGAGCTCAAGCTCACCTGTCACTGGATTCCTCCTCGCCTGCCAGTAGGGTGCTTGGCAACCAGGCAATAAGGGGCATCTCCATGGAGACCAGAGGAAGCAGGATTCGGTGATGGGGCCTGACCCAGTGGACCTGAGGAGGCCCTTCGTTCTGCTGCTGTAGTGCGGTGTACTCCCACCTCCAGATCCCCATCCAAATACCCAATGAGGAGGAAGTGTAAGGAGAGGGGGAGGCAATTGGAAACAGTGGGAAGAAGCTGAGTTTTCTTACAAGGTGGTTTAAAAGATTACATCAGACTGAGTTAACTTGATTAAAATAATGTTGAGTTCTTGTCACTGCTGTGCAGGATGAAGATTTGTGAGGATTATCAGGCTAATTTGAAAAACCTAAATGGTACATTTTCTTTGAAATCTGGATATAATGTGCAAGTTCGTGACCCAGTCATATTAGTTTCCTAGAACTGCCACACCTGATCTCCACAAACTGGGTGGCTTAGAGTAACAGAAATGTATTCCCTTATGGTTCAGGAAGTCAGAAGTCTTCAGCCAAGACATCACTAGGGTTGGTCCCTTCTGGAAGCTGAAAGGGAGAATTGGTTCCAGCGCTCTCATAGATTCTGGTGGTTGTCAGCAGTCCCAGGCCTTCCTTGGTTTGTAGACATGTCACTCTAATCTCTGCCTTCATCCTCGCAAGCATGTGTCTCTGTGTGTTCTCTCTTTTTCTTAAAATGATATGAGTTATCTGCTTTAGGGCCAGCCTTAATCCAGTATGACCTCATCTTAACTAAATATATCTGCGAAGTCTGTATTTCCAAACACTCTGAGGCTGTGGGTATATGTGACTATTTAGGGGACGTTATGGGTGCTCTTGAGCACCATTGTATACTTATTTCTCTCTCATTGCCCTACAGCCTATGAGGACAATGAGCAGGTCAGTTTTCTGGACTGTATTTGGCACCTCACACACGTGTCCTAGTGTGTGTTCATTGACTACATGAAAGGATGGGTGAGATTATAACCAGTTGTCACCTGGGCTCTTTCCCTGTAATTCTCCCACCTGTCCCAGGTGTACCGCTTCAGTCCAACTTGAGCCAGACTAGTCTTTTCTGTCCATTATACAGGACCTGCATCCCCAACTTCTTCCCTGTCTCTGTAGGAGGTTTCTCCAAAATGGTGGCCTCAACCAAGTAAGCAAATTCCAAAACATGTGTTCCCTTCTTCTTCTAGATACAAGATGATTACTGAACCTTCATTTAGCCTGCCTTAGCAGGGGTTGAGGAAGAGCACAGTCCACCTGTCTCAGTGTGAACATAGAGAAATTTTTTCCCATGTTGTTTAGGAAGGAGAGGCTGAAATCCTTGTCATGCCTACTGACCCTCCATTTGCTCTGTTGTTGATCTGGATCAAGGATTATCCTGGACAAGGTACATCCTCTGTAGGAGAGAATGTCTCCATGCAGAACTTTGCAAGGCTTTTGATTTGCCTGCCATGTAATTGGGAGATAAAATAGGTCATGGGCAACTGATGGAAAATGAAAAATAAAAACATAGTTTATTTGCTCTGTTAAGTGTATATTGTATCTAATCTATAGTACAAGGATGATTCTTTCTTAGGGCTTGTTTTGATGTATTCTGGCAACAAAGGAGATTATCTAGGCAGCCTTGGCCATATATTTAGGACCTATAAGGTAGGTGCAATGTGGGGACTAGGTGCAAAAACTGCTTTTGAAGTTCTAACAACCTGCATTCTCCCTGGAATAGCCATATTCCAAACCTGTATCTAAATATGGTCTAAATAAGATTTCTCTTCCATGCACAACTCTACCAGCCTACTCTAACTCATTCTTCCACTAAAATCCCCCCTAACTTTGCTTACAGGCAGAGAAACTGTAGGGTTAAAGCCCAAGCCATGGCATCAGACACTGCTGAACGTTTCGTTGTTGTGCGTCTCTGGTTGGAGTACTTGGGGAAAATTTTCAAAGAAAATAGAGCTTGAACTAACTGAGCTTTGCAAAGTGAGTGAGTCTGGGATGGACGGCTCATGTTATGGAAGGAGCATGCAAGGAGAAAGAACAGCTTTTTCAAAGACAATGGGAATGAAGAATGTTGATGAAAAATTATTTTCCCCAGGAAAGCAAGTTGTTTCATGTATGTGAAGTGTATATTCCAAAAGAGACCAGAATGGTAGAAAACAACATGAAGATGAGTGCTGGCAATTAAAGGGGGACCTGGAAACCCAGGATAAAGAGTGGGGACATTTTTGTGTTTCCCTAGTTGGGAGCACAGGTTAGTTGTCAGGACCTTCCTTGTGGCTTAGGGATGAGTTGTGAGAGTATACGGCCATTGCATCTCATGTGACTTTGGTGATCCTGTGAGGTCCATCGTCTTCAGGACCATCGGCATTAAGCCTTCTTCCAAAAAGCATACATTTCCAAATATGTGTGTGGGATATGTCTGCTCCCCTCAAAGTGTGGTCCATTGATCATCAGTATGAGCATTGTCTTGTAGAGATGTTAGAAACACACAATCTTAGCTCCCATCCCAGATTATTAATCCTAAATCTGAATTTTAACAAGATCCCTGGTGATTCATATGCACATTAACACATGAAGAGAATTGATTTAGAATCATCTCCCTGGAGCATATTTCTCCATTTTCATCCAATTGGACACTTCTCTCATCCCCATAACAACCTGAATCTCATAATAATCAATGAGGATGTTAACAAGAAGGACAAAAGGAGCGAGCTGTCAAATATAACATTTACTCTCAATTTAGGAATGCTTTGTTTGGAAGAGTCTTCTTGCTGTGATACCAATTTCTTCTTTTGAATATGCCTCATTTTAAAAAACATATAATGCTTATGAATTCTGGAGAAATCAACAGTAGATCTGGGGGTTTCTAACCTTTTGCTACCAGTGACTTCACTCAGATGCATACCTACATTTATAAAGTTAGGAAAAAATACTAAGGTTACATGAATCTTAAAAATTATATCCTGCTCTGATCACCTGCTATCCTGATTGCTGAGAGAGGGAGCATTTAAGTTCTGTTCTATCTGTGTGATTTGCACAAATAAGTTTCTTCAGATGCAATTAGTATGGAAAATACCATCTATTTTCTTTCCTCTCATAGAGATTTATTATGTATGCCAACATGTTTAGGATTCTGTGGTATCCTATGGAAAATAATCTTATTTAATTTACTGCTCCCACTAAGTTTCAGGATGGAACACACTTAATAGATGCATTAATCTCTCATGGGGCACAGGTGGAGAAATTCTCCTCCAGGAAACAAAGGGATGAATAATGTCAGGCAGCATTAAATGAACCACCAGAAAGGCACTATTGATAAAGAAATAAAAGGAAAGAAGAAATTGTGCTGAGATAGTCTTAAAATTATCTGTTGGCCTCAAACTTTGTTCTGTAAGAAGGTTCTCAATTAATTCAGATCAATTCCAGTTGACTGAGTATCTTTTAAAGCCTCCTCAAATTTACCAACTTTTGTTGGGAAATGAAGAACATAATAACCAATGTCATAGTTAGGATCAAATATAACTTTGGTGCGATGGCCAACAGCTTTGATGTCAGATATACCTGGGTAAGTTTTTCATTTGTGTGAGTCTCAGTTTTCTCATCTCTGAAATGGAGATAATGGTAACCACAGACCAGACTTTTGTGAGCAGTGGTGTTTTGCTTTAAAAAGTCAATTATATCTTAAAGAAATATAAAAGTAAGAAAAAATCAAATCTATACTCATATAATTACCATTTCTGCTGTTCTTCATTTTTCCATATAGTCTTGCATTTCTCTCTGAGATAATTTTCCTTATGCTTGGAGGAAGTACCTTAACATCTATTTTGGCACCAATATACTTCTGCTGGGCTATTTGGATTTTTTATATCTGAAAGGTTCTTTATTTTACCTTTAAAATTAGACTTTTTTAGGGCATTATAGGTAACAACAACATTGAGTAGGTGGCACAGAGTTTTCCCGTATACCTTTGCCCCCATTACCTTCACTTCTGAAAGATATTCTTGCTGGGTATAGAATTCTAAGATGATAACTTTCCTTTATCTTTTTAAAAATGCTGTTCCACTAAATCTTCTTGCTTATGTATTTCTCTCAAGAATACTACCCTCATGTTATCTTTGTTCCTTTGTACATGATGTATCCTTTTCCCCTAATTTGATTTTTAAAATTTTCTCTTTATCACTGGTTTTAAAGCCATTTGGTTATGATATGGTTTGACATGCTTTTCTTCATGTTCTTGTGCTTAAGTTTATTATGTGTCTTGGAATGGGTTTACAGTTTGCATGACATTTATAAAAATTTTGGTAATTATGTCTTCAAATATTTCTTCCATTCTCCACTCTGTGGAGTCTCCAACTGCATTTGCATCAGGTTAATTAAAGTTAATCTGATCACTGATGTGATACACTGTTTATTTTGGTTTTATTCTTTTTTTTTCTCTCTCTCTGCATTTCTCTTTGGAAGGTTTCTATCATTGTCTAATCTGTTGATCTTTTTCCAGCATAATTTTCATCTCTGGAAGTTCAATTTCAGTCTTTTATACTTCTCCTATGTCTCTATTAATGTGTTCAATTTTTCTTCTAAATTCTTGAACATACAGGATACATCCTTAATATCCTTATACTTGTGTTTGTCATGTATGAGTCTGTTTTGATTGATATATTGGTTTCCTCATTATAGACTGTGTTTTGCTGCTTCTTTGCACTCCTGGTAATTTTTGTTTGGATAGCAGACATTATGATTTTAGCTTGTTGGATGTGGAGTAATTTTGTATTTCTATAAATGCTCATGAGTTTTATTCTGAGATGCAGTAAGGTTACTTAGGAACATTTTAAACCTTTTGAGACTTGCTTTTCAGCTTTGTTAGGGAGTCGGACCAGGCTTGTCCAGGGCTAACTTTGGCTCACTCTCAAGGCAGTCCTGTGCCGACGACTCTACCTAATGCCCTACATTTCATGAAGGTTTCCCCTCTGGATAGCAGGAATCAAAACTTACCCTGGCTCTTTGTGGAGATTGTTTCTTCAGGTGCCTTTCTCTTTCTTTCTCTCTCCATTCCCCTCCCCTCTCCTCCCCTCCCGTTCTCTCCCCTCCCCTCTCCTCTCCTCTCCATTATTTTTCCTTGTGAAATCTAGTAACCTCAATCTGTCTGGATTTCCAACCCCATATCAATTCAAAGAGATCACTGGACTTTGGCTAAGTTATCCCTTTGTGCATCATGGTTTGAAAACTCCAGTAGAAAGTTGGAGCTACTTGTGGGATTTATCTGATTTGGTTGCTTTCTTTCATGAATCACTGACTTGTACTCCCTGATTTTTGTTATCTGAAAATATATGTTTCATTTATTGTGTCCAGTTTTTTAGTTGTTTCACGTGGAAGGAGAAATCTGATCCCTGTTATTTTTGTCTTGGTTGCAAGCAAAAGGCTATATTAGGAAGATACAATAAAAATATATATGTGAGAAATGCCAAATGAAGCCAGGATATAAATAAAAAAAATTATTTACTTCTTATTTTATTTTATGATCTTAAATCGAGACCCCTGTTTATTTTAGATATTTCTGCTTCTCTGTTCAAAATAATATTTTGAATTTCACAACTATGTGTGAATTCCCTATGTCTAGCAAAAGAGTCTGATCGCAGTGACTAATCTCCCTAAATGGTTTCTAGGTAAGTGCAAGGGTCTGATTTCAGTTTACAAATGACTTTTTTAGTACAACTACAATCTGGGATTAATTGATTCATCAGTAATTATTCTTAATTTATAAACGTTAGCCAAAGTTTGGTTTTCAGTCGAGATACATGACTAAGATAGTGATGTACTCCCAGATGGGCCACTGTGCTACATTTTGCTTTCTGTAGAGATCAATGCGTGGAGAAAATTTAATTGGCTTATGCAGGCTAAGATATATGTCACCTAGTGGCTCAAGCACAAGTTGCAGGCACAGTTCTAACAGGTATTAATGGACCTGGCAGCCTACTCCCAAAAAACAATCTGCCATTGAAAACACTGTGAATAGCAGAGAAGCACCATAGTGTTTCCTCTGTTGTACATAGGGCTGCTATGAGTAGGATACCAACCCACTAGCACCTAACAACATCTGCAGTCAGATTCATTAACAACCTGTGTTATGCAAATGACACAGTCTGCTTGCTGAAAGTGAAGAGGATTTGAAACATTTACTGATAAAGATTAAAAAACACAGCCTTCAGTATGGATTGCTCCCCAATATCAGCAAAACAAAAATCCTTACAACTAAGTCAGTAAGCAACTTCATGATACACAGAGAAAAGATTGAGGTTGTCCAAGATTTTGCTTTACTTGGTTCTATAATCAACACCCACGGAAGCAGCAGTCAAGAAACATTGCACTGGGAAAAGCTGTTACAAAAAACCTCTTTAAAGTGTTGAAAAGTAAAGATGTCATATTGAAGACAACAGTGCGCCTGACTCATGCCATGGTATTTTCAGTCGCATCATATGGTTGGGAAAGCTGGACATTGAATAAGGGAGACAGGAAAAGAATTGATACCTTTGAATTATGGTGCTGGAGAGGAATATTGAATATACCATAGACTGCCAAAAGAACTAACACATCTGTCCTAGAAGTAGCGTAACCAGAGTGCTTCTTGGAAGCAAGAATGGCTAGACTGTGTCTTTCATACTTTGGACATGTAGTCAGGAGGGACCAATCCCTGGAGAAGGACATCATGTTTGGGAGAGTGGTGGGTCAGCGAAAACAAGGAAGACCCTCAACTAAATGGATTGACACAGTGTTTGCAAAACTGGGCTTAAATTAAAAAAGATTGTGTGCCTGGCACAGAACTGGGGAGTGTTTTGTTCTTTCATAGATAGGGTTGCTATTAGTCAGACCCAACTCGACGCCCCCAAAGACAACAATACCTGCTACTGTTCCCAGGTTAAGTGCATAGATGACAAAGGTCCTCGATTCCACAGATGGTAACCCTTAAGCTATTTTTATTACAATAAAAAACCTCACCAGAAAATTTACATTTCTCAATAATAAATATATGAAGAGTAACTAATGTGTCACCTACCGTTTCTTTAGGTAGGATTTTAAAATAAAGAATAATGGCCATTACTTAATAAGAAAATACTATGTTCATATAATCACTTTTATGCTTCAAAACAGCTGTTTTCACCACATGTTATTGTCGTAAACTGGTAAGAAAGCCTGTTCTGTAGTTCTACTTTTGACTGATAAGATTATGAGAATGAATTATCACAATAGTGCAGTTTGTCAACATGATGCAATGGAATGGACCTGGTATTTGAGATAAGACAGATACAGATTCACATGTCAGTTCAAACACAAATTACTTTTACGATCTTTGGAAAATTAGTTTATCTGAATGAGCCTCAGCCAGCATTATTTGAGCACTTACTATGTGCTTCTCATCACAGGAAGGTGAAATAGGAACTATTGTTATCCTCACTCTCCAGATGAGGAAAATTCTAATTCCCCACCTGGCAGTTGAGGCTTAGAGAGGTCACGTGCTCTAAATCCCATGGATAATAAATGGAGAAACACTATTTGAACCTTGGCTCACAGCAGTGTCATGGAAAAATAGGCAAAATGACTCTCATAAGAAGTAATCAGTAGGTATTAAATGCCATGACATGTTCCTGATACACAGTAAGCATCCGATAAACAGTATTCCTCTTTATCTCTTTAAAGAAGGAATTCATAGAGGGAGATCTAATAATTTAAAAATATAGTTCACGGTGGTGAAAGTACTTGACGTCAATGAGCAGAAGATGAAAGGAACTTTATGATTTCTTAGGAATAGTATTACTTTGCACGATGTGGGGTCTATGCCTGCGGCTTTACATGGATGTTCTAAGATAATCTTTGGTGTAATTATGTGAGGCAGGCACTATTCTTATCACCATTCCTATTGAGAATTATTCAGGGCATGGCTACCTCATTCAGCTTCACCCATTTAGGACCAGGGAAGTAAGGCAGGTTTTGACTCTAGGGTTCTGACCTCTAGCCACTAAACTGTATTACCTCATCATAGCTCTGACTACACATTATTTTTACATAGCATTTTTTTTTCCCTTGGCAGTACTTGGAAGTTGAAGCCAGGGCCTCACATATACTTTGCAAGTGCTCTACCACTGGGCCACACCCCTAGCCCATTTTAAAATTTTCTTATTTTGAGACAAGGTCTTGCTAAGTTACACAGGTTGCCTCTGGCCTTGAACTTGTGATCCTCCTGCCTCAGTTTTCCAAGTCACTGGGATTATAGAAGTGCGTCACTACACTCGGCCACATTTTTGTATTTGAAGGCTAGTTTGCTGGGGATTGATCTCAAGGCCTTGTGCATGATAATCACATGTTCTACTGCTGAGCTATATCCCCAGCTCATTCATATATATGTGTGTGTACACACACACACACACACACACACACACACACACACACACACACACACACGCTTTGCATTTCTGCCTAAAGCCAGCTATGGGCTTTCTGCTAGCATTACCATAATCATCCCAGAAGATTCTATGCAAATGCAGCATCCCATTTAAAGGTAACATTACAAGTTCGAGACAGGTTACACAAATATTTCCCCTGCACCTTCTGTTGTGTACTTACCCTCTTGCCCCAGCCTGATTTCAAATTCCAGCTTATGAAAGCTAATTTGGAGCCAAGGGGGGTTCAAATGCATGAAATCCTGGAAATCGTATGAAAAGTACGGTTTCCTCCAAGGTTTATAGCAATTACATCCTTGATAATGAATTACTCATCAGTTCTGCAGGAGATGGAAATGATTGCCTCTGCAGGTAGCAATCATTTTGTGCAATTGCCACAATTATCAATCCTCTTCAGGATGATTGGGATTCAGTAATAGGGACCAGGAAAGTGGAAGGTTTTTCAAGATATGGAATAATATCAGAAACTTGCAATGAGAAATTGTCTTTCCCCCAATGAAGATTCCTTAGTATGAAAGCAGTGGTTAGAAAAACATATCACCATTTCTAAGTCTCTTCCCTTAAGGAATTTAATGGACTGTATGCACCCAAAGACTTACTGGTTTTTTGGAACGTATCTTGGATTTTACCTTTGTCCTTTGCTATTCCTATTCATTAATATGCTGACACACATACATATCTGAAGTGTTAAATTCTAAATAATTTTTAATGACAATTGATGCTATTAGAAGTATAAACTCCTCTAACTCCCAGAAAAATAATTTGGTAACATGCATAAAAAGTCTGAAAATGGTTATACTCTTGGTCCTTGTTATTCCTTATTGGAAATCTATCGTAGGGGGGAAAGAAGCAGAGAGGTAGAAAAAGACTCATGTACTTAGTGTTATTTCGAGTAACAAAATATTGGAAAACACTTCAAAGCTCAATAAGAGCAGAATAGTTTAATAAATTATGGTTCGTTAAGTGATGGCATATTATGCAGCCATTAAAAGTCAGGTTTTTGAAGAGTAGTTAATGACACATGGAAAGTTTTCATTATAGAATGTCAAGTGGAAAAAATAAACACAATCAAAGTCGAATGATAGTAAATGTAGTGTAATTTATTAAGCATTCATTATGTAACCCTGAAAGGTAGGTATTTTTACCTCTACATTACAGAAAAGGAGACAAAGACTCAGAGTTTAGAGATGTGTAGGGGCCTGTGTGTGTGTGTGTGTGTGTGTGTGTGTGTGTGTGTGAGAGAGAGAGAGAGAGAGAGAGAGAGAGAGAGAGAGAGAGAGAGAGAGAGGAGAGCGCTTGAGCCTGAGACACTGGAAAAATGTTAGCTAGAAAGACAGAAAATGTCCTGGTAGTTTACAATGGAAGAGCAGGAACAAAATACAATTGCTTTTTCTTTACGATCGGTAGTAATCTCCACCATAAGTATGCATTGCATTTGGGACTAGAAAAAGAATATTTAGATGTTCTGGACACGCAAGAAACAAACATCTTCAGGGAAATATACTTTCTTGAACTAGGCTACATGAAGCAGGATGCACTACCTCTGTCCTATCCTTCAAATGCTCAGACTGGAGCACAATCTTGTTTGGCTACAGTGGCCTCTGGTTAGGCCTAATTCAGGCGTAGAAATCAGCCTGCTACGAATCAAGATGGGCAGTGTCCCTTTTGTGGCTCCTTATCCTACAATTTTATCCAGCAAACTCACCCAGGAACATTTTGGCTCTACTAGCAGCATTTCTCTAAAGCATGGTCCAGGAATCCCTGATATGGGCATCACCTGGGCTCCTTATCTAAAAACATGGCTTCCTGGACCTTTTAGCCCTCCTGAGTCAGGATGAGGTGAGGCTGGGGACTCTGCACCTGTAACAAGAGCTCCAGGTAACTCTTATGTGCACTCATGTTTAACAGTCATTGCTGTAGGGGAACCTTGTGCTAAAAGAAAGAAAATAAAGAAGGCTATGCTTAAGCCAGTGAGAGATTATATAGGGTATAGGGTAGATATTTAGACACAGAAAATCCTTCTAACCACATCAGGTCAACAAGCAGCTTCCTACTGGGGTCCTGGCTCGGTTCTTTCATTTGAGTGCCCTTGACCTTGGGAAGTTACTTCCCTTCTCTAAGCATCCTTGTTCTTACATCTGAAATGGGAATAACAACAATAATAGTTGTGATGATAGTAGATATTATTATCATGGCTGGGCTTACCTTATAGCATGACAGCCAGAGTGATCCTTGCCTGAAGTGAAAGTGTGCAATGATTCCTCAAGATAAATCTTTAAAGTGGCTATGGAGCCTGTGTGCTCCCCTTCCCATCCACAGAAGATACATGACTCCATTTTCTATTCCTCCTTTCTTCACTCATTCTCTTTGGTTTTGCTGGTACAGGCAACATAAGGATCTTGACTTGGCTGCTTCCTTTGCCTGGATATCCATATGTCTAGGTCCATGAGGTCCCTTTTCCATGAGTCCATCCTGGTGGAAATGTCAACCCTTTCTCCTCATCACATTCCCAGGCTCCTCTCCCTTGCTCTTCTTTTATTTTCCCTTGCACTTTCACATTTTAAACTTCCTGCATAATTTACCTTTTGATTATCCCTATTGTTTTGGCCCCACCCTCTACATACATCTGTTGGAATACAAATGGCACAGGCCAGAGATCTTTTGCCTTTTTGTTTTTTGTTGAGGCCCCCCAAGCAACTTGAACAGTGCCTGGCATATGACATGTAATTAGTAGATAGTTATTGAATGAATGCATGGGTAGTGAGTAAGTGGACAGGTGGAAGGATGAAAAAAGAATTTGACAAAGTTCTCAATTCTCTCGTTGACTTAAGGCACAAGGACTTGAATGTTCAGGACTTACTTACTTGTCTCTTCTTCTGTCTGGGGTTTACCTGGTTGTTTAGATTTCACTGTTAATCTCCCATATTCTTCTTGCCAAAAGCCTCTGCAGCTATAAGAGGGACTTAAATGTATGTATCAATGAATTGGACTGTTCAACAGCTAGCAAGTGGCCAAGCACCTAGAGAAGCCGCTAGCCATGGATGTCATTTAAAAAAATAGAAAAAGAAAAGTATGTACCAGGGAATGGTGGAACAAACACCACCCTTCCCAAACACACGGGGGACAAAGCTTTCCGCAGTGGGCTCAGACCAGGGGATAGTGTGCTCCCTTATGACAAGCTGGCGCTATCATGCTCATCTCACCCGAGGGGCCTCTTGACCTCATGAGCTGAATAAAATTTCCCAAATAAGTGAAATCAGCTCCAGTTCTGTCTTTTCTAGGTTTCCCCAAAGACCCTTAGAAGATAGGACCAATGGCCCAGAAATCGAAACATGGTTAGGAAATATGTATTGCAGGCTATAAAACACTCCATAACTTAGTAGTGGGTACTGTTGGCCATTGGTATTATTATAATGATTTCTTTTGTTATTATTTAGTTGCCTTCAGCCATACACATGAAAATTTGGGGGAGGTATTCCTTCTTCCTTGCTCTAAAAGCTTTCAAGTTTGCCCCAAATTGACCTGAATAGTAAGATTAGCCCAGAGTATCTACTTGTTGTCATCCTGATAAAAGCAAGTTTTCTCCAGCTCACTTCTTTCATTACTGAAAGTCTCAGTAAAGCACCCAGCAGGGCATCGTTGCCAGGAGAAGAGACCAGACAACAAAGCCACAAAAAGATTCTTAGCACTGCGTGGACTTTCTTCTGCCAGGCCTACTTCACTTTAATGATTGATTTTGTCATTCTGTAAGCTAGACATAATTTATCTTTCCTGAGACCCCAGAACAGGACGCTCCTCTCTTGTGCTTTGGTGTTTTTCAATTAATCACACTGGAGTTCCTGAGCAATAACGCGTAGTGCCGCAAACCAGAATCTAGGAGGAAAAAAAAATAGGCAATTCCTGGACCATTCAAACCACGCAGAGCAGTCATTCCCTGATTCCTAGCATGTAGCCACAGATGAAGCTGGGGGTGGGGATTCAGTTGTCTTCTGGGACAGCAGCCATTCTGTACAAAGACAGCAGCGGTATAGCTGTGGGGTCTCCACTGAGGTAGATCTTGATTGAAATCTTGGGTCTGACACTCTCCATCGGCATGGACTTGGGCAGTTTATTCGACCTTTCTGTGAGTCAGTTTCTTGAACCACAGAAGAGAATGCAAATACCTCTCAACAGAGTTGATGGGAGGACTTGGAGTAACTACCTAGAGAGCTCGGTATGTAGTTGGTCCAGAGTATGTTGGGCAAGGAGAAAGCCCATCTGGAACAGCCTGAGGCTGGTGGCCCACATGTCATGAACTGTGGGCCTCATCACGCCACGACACACAGTCCCCGTTTCTTAGTCCCCCTGTATTACTGGTTATTTTCCCCCTCAGACAAAGATCTCCAGTGATGGTGATGATTTTCCTAATCTTGTCACCTTAATTGCTGCTGTCATTGTAAGTATTGAAATTAATTTTGATTTCTTTGTGTTTCTGCTTAGCACTTCGAATGTGTCTAATGGGATTATTTTTGGCTTTGGCTTGGAGCAGTGTTCCTGAGAACTTGGGAGCAATGCTGGCCTGGGTTTTCCATGTGGGGCTGCTTTCTGTCCAGATCACATGGGTTCTGGGACTCTCAGGGAAGAGAATCATTTGGTGTGTTCATTTCAACCAAATGTGCTTTCTGCTTGCAAATTTCCTCTTTTACATCTCAATGAAATCTTATGTGTTGATCTTACTGAAATTTGGCTATGGTAAGGAAAGGAAGGAAATAAAATTCCCTGAGTACCTAGGCATTATATTGCTACCCATAAAAACTTCAAGACCTGAGTGTAAAGATACCCACTTTACAAATCAAATCAGGAAAATAACTGTTAAGTAGCAAAACCAGGATTCAAATCTGAATAACTTGGACTCTACAGCTAATGCTTGTTCTGATAAACTAGACTGCTTCTGCAAATTCATTTAGAGGATTTTGCATACCTAACTGGGACATTTGTTTGCAGTATATATACACCACCTTAGGGGGTGGTTTCTTCTGATAATTGATCTTGTACTTGGCTTTTAAGGCTTTGTTCTCATTTAACTTCTCTGTGTCTGTTTATGCTATTGTGGAATATTTCTGACATACAATGATGTAGCCCTGATCTCATTCCTGCCCCTTTGCAGTGCATCCTCCCCACAGGGGATTTAGTATAACCATTTGAAAAACTAGAATCTTCGTATATCAGCATCTGTGCTTTAAAACTTCAATAACTTTCCAATTCACTTAGGATAAAAACAATCTGTGGTGGATTAAATATGGGCACACGAGTGTGTGTATGTGTGTGTGTTAGAGAGATACCTCTCATCAAAAAGGCTAGCCTTCTGATTTATTTTGATCAAAAGAATTAATGCAATAGAATTTGTACTGTGTAACATCCAAAGCTGAACCTTAAGAGATCTGCAACTCCCAGTTTTGCATCTCAGAATGCTTCTTCTTAGAGTCCAAGGTTGTTGTTAGGTGCCATTGAGTCAGTTTCCGACTCATAGTGACCCTATGTACAATAGGTAAAACTGTATTGTTAGTGCTTCTCTGGTATTCATAGGGTTTTCAGTGGCTGATTGTTTTTCTGGAGTGGGTTGAGGGGGTCCTTCTCCCAAGCCTATAGTACCTGGTGTTCCCAGGTGGTCTCCCATCCAAGGACTAACTAGGCTCCACCATGCTCAGCTTCTGAGATCTGATGGGATTGGACACCACAGTGGTATGGCTGCAGGCTTGAGTCCAAGGTAGCCATGTTTTAAACCTTCCAAGTCAATGCAACATCTAAGTGAAAGCATCCACATGACTGAGCCAGGAAATGCTAACAAAAGAACTACGTGGGCAACTTTACAGAACTCGGAGAAATAATAAGTTACTCTTAATTTAAGCCGTGAAGTTTTGATGTGATCTGTTATTCAGGAATAGGTAACACAAACAAAATCCAAATGCTTATCATGCCTATGACACCTTGTGCGATCTAAGCTTTGACTGTATTCCCATTCTAGACTCACAGTGTGTTCGATTTTGTTCATTATGTTCCAACCACACTGACTTCCCTTAGGATTCTCAAGTAGGACAAGCCCTTTCTTGATTTGGGACTTGCTTCGCTGTTCCCTCCACCTTCCTCCATTCTTAGCACAACAGGCTTCTATCCGTCCTTCAGACCTGGACTAAATATAAGTCCTTTAGTGGACTCTGTATCAACCCTATTAAGCTGATCAGCCCACCCTGTTTTGTTGTTTGTTTGCTTGCTTTTTACTCATTTATATTTTGCTTATTTTATTAACACTACTTGTCACAGTTTATAATTGCATGTTTGTTTGTGGAAATCATTTATCATCCATCTATTCCAATAGGTTTTAACTACCACAGGGGTAAAGACTATCTTTCCAACCAGTGAATAGTTTGTATCAAGCCCTGTGCTGGGCACACAGGAAGTGCACAATGTAGTTGTGGAATAAATGGCTGGAGTGCTGTGCTTTCCAGCCCCATAATAGGCTGCCTTGAATTTATTCTCCTGTTACTGTCTGTTCTCCTAGGACAAAGTACACGTGGCACAGAGTTATCCCCCTTACACTCTGTGTGAATCCTAGCCTAAGATCCTGTGCTGTGTGGTCAGCCACATTGTAGAGCTCAGAAATCATGGGCCTAAGCCATCCAGAGTCTTTTCTTTTTGTTCGAGTACTTGCCACTTCAGGGTATTTTGTAGGCAAGCATCTCACAGCCACATAGGCAACCCTCAGTGACCTTCCTGTGCCTTACAAGTCGTTCCACAGCTTTACCGTCCCATCCACCTCCTTTTCCTAATGCGCTGCTGTGGTTTCTGTTTACTCTTGTATCCTCACCTCCAGGTCAGGGTTTCTGAGCCCCAGGGCCTGGGTAATTCTCAGTTGTGAGGGCCGTCGTAAGCACGTCATAAGCACGTTGTAAGCATATCAGCTTCTCCTCACCCTCACTTTGTGACAGGCAAAAACTATCTGTGCGGATTTCCAAGTCTGTCCTGGGAGCACATGCACCCTGACTGAAAACTGCTGTTCCGAGTTCAGAGGTGACAGGTGTGGTTTCGCATTGGAAGATTTTCCCATTCCACCTGAACACTCTCCACGGTCAGCCAAAGTGTACCTTTCCTCCAGCCAAGGCGTTGGCTGCATGACTTACCTAAGCCTTCCAAAGTCCTCCCTCCCTGGGATTTATTCTTGAGTCAAACATTAGATGCAGAACAGGTGACCCACCTTGTTACAGCTGCCAGAGCCACCAGCCTAGCCTCCTGAAGCTTCCTGAAGCTGCTCTTCCTGAACCTAGTTCTTCAGCTCTTTTATTGCCTGTTGGAGGTGCCCCACACTCTTTCAGGAAGATCCCTTCCTCGTGTAGTTAGAGTCGGTTTCTGTTATTTACGACGAAAGAATCCTAACTGGTCCATCTTGCTATGCACTTCCAAATTTTTAGGATACTGGTAGCAACATCCCTCACTTGTCTCTCAGTTTGTCCTACTGTGGGGGCTCACATATTGCTGTGATGCTGAAAGCTCTGCCATCAGTATTTCAAATGCCACCAGGGCCACCCCTGGTGGACAGGTTTCAGTTGTGCTTCCAGACCAAGACAGGCTAGGGAGAAGGACCCCGGCAGCCAACTCCTCAAACAAATACCCTTTGAAAACCCTATGAATAGCAGAGAAGCACTGTCAAATATAGTGCCGGAAAATGAGCCCCCCAGGCTGGAAGGTATTCAAGAAACAACTAGAAAAGAGTTGCCTCCTCAAAGTAGAGTCGACCTTAATGATGGGAGTGGAGGAAAGCCCCTAGGACCTCAATTGGCTGATGTGGCACAACTCAAAATGGGAAGAAACACAGTGACTACCATATTGGGCTCAAACATAAATTATCATGTGCCTGGCACAGTGTTGGGTGGTGTTTCGTTCTGTTGAACATAGGGTTGCTATGAATTGGACCTGACTCCACAGCACCTAAAATCAACAAGTAATAACATATCCCCCCCCCCACTCCCTACCCTCTTTCTACATGTAACGGCCTACACTTTGCCCACCCACCAGGCTCTTCATCCCTGAAAACCAGTGCCCCGTGCTGTCTCCCTCTCAGTATTCTAGGAGACTTCACACCTTCCCCCACTTCCCGCACCGGGCTGCACGCGTGCCCTACTGGTCTTGCCTACTACACCTCTCTACTGTGTGTGTTTGTTCTCCTGCCTTCTTGCAGGAGTGCACTCTCTTGGGGTGCAAATCAAGTATCTTCTCACTGCACGTCTGATTGTCAGAACAGAGGCAGGCCCTGGGTCCCCTCTCAGTGCCTGCTGTTTGCACAGGTGGATGGGTGGACAGATGCACTGACCCCGAGCAAGGACGAAGGTCTGAGAGTCGCCGCGGTGCTGAGCTGTCCCTGAATAAACCTTCTGTGCATCTGTGCTCATGTGTTCAAAGTGCCCTCGGCCAGAATCAAAGAGTTTATTTCTCCAGATGCATAGAGGACAAACGGCACAGAGTCACTGTGACCTCTGAGATTCTGCTTTCTTTAAAAATAACATATTTTTTCTGATTAGAAAAGCAGTGCAAACATGATGTGGAGACTTTATATAACATAAAAAGGCAGAAAGGAGAAAATAACCCTAGCACCGAGAGAAATGCTACCCTTCTGAAGTACTTTCTTCTCATCTTCTCTCCCAGATGTACTCAGTTTATAGAAGTACTTATTTACATACTATTTTTATTACATGCCTTCTCCCATTTGATCTTAAAAAATGCTCATTTTCCTTTACATGCTCTTAGAGTGCACCACACTTGGAGTGTGGATGATATTCCATCCTGTAGATAAACTAACATTGATCTAATCAACCCTTTGCTTCCCATCATCACCTCGCTTTCGTCTTACGGGTGGGTGGTTATGAGTGACACTGAGGAGTTGTGGAGGGTTAACAAATACCATCCCTCTTGTTCCTGCCCAACTTCAGAGCCCACTGAGGGCAGACAGGGAGTTAAGACAAGCCAGGATAGGCTGTCAGCTTAGTTACTGATTGGTTACTAATTACTAGAGGATGTGGCTTAGCAAGAGAAACAAAGAGCTCCCTGAATCCACACCCCAGAATTTGACAGGCTCACCCACACAGGAGCCAGCAGTGCTTGGAATCAGACCGCTCCCCATACGTCTGAGAGCCGATGGGAATGTACCCTCCCTGCTGGAAGGCAGTTACCATCCCCAGGGTGAGGGCAGAGAAGGCAGGACCACGTGGACCGATGTTTCCTCCTGAGTCCACCACCCAGACAGGGCTCCCCTTACCTGGGAGGGACCAAGGAGCAATGCTGCAAGAGGTGTCTTGTGCCTTTCTGACGGTAGCACACCTCTCTGCACACAAATCCATGATCACTTTCCTAAGGCAAATTTCTAGAAGAATGACTGGGTTGAGGAGAGCGAATATCTTAAAGGCATTTGAAACTTATTTCCAACAAACAAGTTGCAGACAGCTGCCACTGACACTGCAAACAGCAAAGGTTGTTCCAGTTTCTCTTATGGCCACCAGAATGTGACATTGACCATGTTACTTCGTGAACACTGACATGAGTTGTTGTTGTTGTTAGGTGCCGTCGAGTCGAGTCCGACTCATAGCGACCCTATGTACAGCAGATGGAAACACTTGCCGATTCTGTGCCAGGCAAACGATCTTATTTATGTTTAAGCCCATTGTTGCAGACACTGTGTCAATCCATCTGGTGGAGGGTTTTCCTCTTTTGCGTTGACCTGCCACTCTTCCAAACATGATGTCCTTCTCCAGGGATTGTTCTCTCCTGACTACATGTCCGAAATATGTAAGATGCAATTTGGCCATTTTTGCTTCCAAGGAGCACTCTGGTTGTACTTCTTCTAGGACAGATCTGTTGGTTCTTTTGGCAGTCCATGGTATATTCAATAGACGTCTCCAGCACCACAATTCAAAAGCATCAATTCTTTTTCTGTCTCTCTTGTTCAATGTCCAGCTTTCACAACCATATGATGCCACTGAAAATACCATGGC